>CAJQZN010019315.1:0-11672 GCA_907164685.1 Colias eurytheme | reverse complement strand
AATAATAAATTTATAAAGAATAGAAAAAATTCGATCACGAGGCGGGAGTCGGGACTCGAACCCACATAATTTCGTGATCGAATGTTTCTATTCTTTATAAATTTATTATTTATAAATTTATATTTATAAAGCATTTGAATGTCATAAAACCAAAAATATCAAATTCAATCTTTGTGTTTTGTGAATTTTCACCATGCGTTCCCACAAAAGGTAAGTTGTTACTTTTATAGGTATTTATTATTTATAATGATAGCAATTCGTGTTTTTTAAAGTGAAACTTTTATTACCTACATCGTCTCAAACTTTTTGGTCTGTGTAGCGCATGTCGCGTGACGGTCGAACCGTACGATAAATATCGTACAAATACGATAATTTTGTGCCTAAGTTTCACTTTTACCGTGGTTTCATAAAACCACACAACATTTTTATTGGTTTTATAAAGGTTTTATATTACACTTTTAGAATGAAATAATAAAATGATGAATTCTTTTTGACTTTTACAAGATTTTGAGGTGCGTTGGGAACAGTAGTTTGTTGATAAAATTTTATTTGTAAGTAGCTTTTTTTATAGATTTACAGTTAAATTTTGATTTTTTATTTACAGATTCAATGTTCATAAAATTATATCGCCTTTGGAAGACGATTTCTGCTGACAATTTTACAACACCACTTGAAAATTGATGATTTGATGATGAAGATAGTGGCAGCGAGGATTAAGTGGAAATTAGTAATCATCCGCTTCGTCAATTTTTGACTGAAATTAATGTCCAGCGTATGGTTCAATCATTGGAAGTATCTCGGGTAATTTTGGAGGATATTTTTCAGGAAGGAGAGAAGGGGCAGCCAACCACATATCAAAGTACTACGTTTTAGTACCGAAAAAAATGTTATTGCCAAATGAAACATAAATTTTGCACTCACAACTGTACAAGTTATGATTTTTATTCTGACTTTGCTGTTATCTGATTATAATATTTATCGTTATGGCTATCGACCGTACTGGGATGAGAGAACATGATATACTCATCATCCAGGATTGCATAGAGCATTTTCACACTGAAAAAGATGTTTTCTTTGAATCGTAGTTGCTTCATTTATTTATTTTTAATCATTTTACATAATATGTTTTATATTTGCCCATTTTCATTATATTTTATAAATAAAATGGAACCAACATAACTTTGTTGTGTATCATTTCTCTATTAATAACCCGTAGGCATATTTTCCAAGCGCCCCATTTAAGGTGCGGTCCTGAAATTTTAATGTATACTTTTGCCTAATATAAGCTCAAGCTCATTTTTAGATGAAAATAACAAAGAGAACTTATTTATTAAAATTTAGTAGATAAAAGAAATTATGTTACGATTTTCTAAGAAAACACAGTATATTTATTAGGCGGTGGTGATTTTCCAGGCAAAAGATATTCATCAGCTCAATAAAATTGAATAGTATGTTGTTAGTTATTCTTTAAATTCACAGATTGTAATGAGCATTTCCGCATGCAAGTTGTATCGTAGTTTAGATATATCATAGTTTTGACACATTAAAGTTCCAACAAAACCCTCAAATTTTTGAGCAGAGTTGAGCAAGATAATTTAAAAAATGTGCTGTGTTTAGTATTATAGAAAAGGTTAGTTCGTTGATAATTATTATTTCTTCATCATTTATTATGTACATGTTGTTAAATGTTAGTAAAAATAAACTTTGACTGTTAATACTTTTATTCAGTATGATTATTGCTTGGTAATTAATATGTATATTTTCATGTCGCATAGCTAATTATAAACATAAGTGTGATGTGAAACTAGCTGGATTTATTTTTACACACTCACAGCCATATATTTTATATTAAAATAGTGTTAATAGTGTAAATCATAATATTTTTTCACAATTAAAAATATTTCCTTTTTTCTGATGGTATTGGCATCGAATTAAACCGCGCTGTCGTTTCGTTCACTAAAAGTGATGTGAGGACCGAATGGCGAATATGTAGCCGCCTCAACTTACGGAAACGAGAGTAACCTGCGTTGTCTGTTAGTTATTGTATAGTCGAATTTAAAGTTACATGGAAATTGGAATCTAAATATATCATGTATACTTATATTAAATCTGTACATGAAATATATTTCCTAAATAACTATCACGGGGTGATTAGGGATCGACACTGATGCCAAAGAAGCAAACAGTAAAATTTTTGTCCGTCTGTCTGTCCGTATAATCGTTATAGAAACAAAAACTACTCGACGGATTTAAACGAAACTTGGTACAATTATTTTACATATTCCTGAGCAGAGCAGTAAAAGTAGAGTTAAAGCTACACAGAAATCATATTGCATGAAAGAAATGTTCTCCTTATTATATAAAAAATATCTCCCGACATCATAAATGTATATCTTTTATGCTTGACTCACAATAACACGTGTAACTTCCGATAGCTTAGGAGTTCGAAGCTTTCTGATTATATTTGTCTATAACACTCTCAGTCCGTTTCAACTCAATTTTTATTTTCATGCATCAGTGCCACCTAAAAAATCTTTATCTCGAAAATCGAGCAAAGCTAAGAAAATGAGAAATAAGAGTTCTCAAGAATCGTTAGAGGTAAGAGGCTTACTATAGGCCGAAAGGAACATGTGTTATGCCGAGAACCTGAAACCGCTTCACAACGAGAATTGCGGCTCACAGCTGACCGCGAACGGCATGTACTATCCCGTGAGACCGAAACCTTCACTGAGAGGGTATAATGTCTCACAGCTGATCACGGCCGTCATATTTTATCTCGAGAATCTGAAACTTTTACTCAATATGAAGACCGTTTGACAAATGATAGGGTGCACCATAATATTATTCGATCTCTTGAAGATGAACATGAGCATAAGCAATGACTAGAGTAAGGACGCGAATATTACAATTAATTGAGACAAAAACGATTAATAAGTTTGTTTAATGAAAGATTAAGAATTGAAACTATTCGGTCTCTGGAAACGGACGAATAGCGAGAGGCCCCTCTTACTGCAGACAGATTTCGACATAGTCTTAATGACTTAGATTAGAGGTAAACATAGAAGATCAATCTACGAATTCGGTGGTGGGGTCCGACAAATATAAAAGTGGGTTTGCTTATAACCTCACAATTGATTACAGATCATCTTCTGTATAGGCGATATTAACGTAGTATGTTATTTTTGTAATGCTTTAAAGTGGAGTAAGGACAATTTTAGAACATGTTTCATCAGGTCAATTCGTATGTATGCAGTTTTAAATCGACATTAGAGCTTTTACTCAAGATGGTGAATGGTGATATTAATATAAAATTGTTATAAATGCCGATAGACGGACGTCTATCGGCACTCAGGAACTTCCTGGGCGTGTTATAACGCCCAGGCCACAGTATTACAATTTTTTCTACAGCAGGGCGACGAATGTATTTTCGCATAGCAACGGAGGGGAACTCGCGGGGGGTCAAGTGACGCGGGCCACGTACCATTAACATGCTTAGTTTGTGGTACCGAGCGCGAAAGAAAGTCATCGTGTTTTTGTTTTGTTACTATGTAAACTAACGTAATTTAATACTTAGGTACAATATATTCTATAACGGTGCGCTCAAACTGTTAATCTACATTTAATTTAGATTATTATTTGAAATACTAAGTAATGTAGAATTTAAATCACATTCATTCATGTTTTCCTCAGATTTTCGATTTCCTCCAATTTTAAGATTTTCTTATCAGTGTTCAATTTTAATTTAGTTAAATTTTATAAGAGACAATTAAGAACATTCAAAAATAAAGTGTCACGTATTTTTTTAAACGACGAATGACGAAAAACGACGTAATCGCGGACGAAGTCGCGGGCAACAGCTAGTAAATTAATAAATAAGACAAATGATTGAACAGATTCAGACAGACAAAACGTCAGCTCCAGTTCTATAACAGCTGAAAAAAATTGCGTGCCTAATTACATATTTGCATTTGTGATCTTACCGTAACTACAACAAATTTTGTAATAATGTTCGATAACTCCATGAATTCTAATCAAATAGAATAATTTTTATATTATTTTTTTATGTTTAATAAATTCGTCAATAAATTGTACTGTTCATTCATCTTTAATAGCAACTAGACTTACACTCGCCTATTCTTATTCGTTGTCAAAAAATGTCCGAGCGGCCGCGGCGCTGTATGAACTGATTATAAAACTATTAGGCAGAGTTTTATAACGCATAGGTAGAGTTTTGCTTTGGACAATTTTTGAGCGTGATTCTGAGTCTAGTTGTTTATTTTCCAGTGGTTCAACAAATTGTAATACTTGTATTCCACAGTTGCTTATTGTACGTCAATCAACAATCTACAAGCTGTAGTATGTGTATTATATCTTCATCAATGGTTCAGATCAACAAATTGTATCCATATCCTATAGACCTGCGCAAAGTGACGTCCGATATGCAGACGCACAAGAACCCTCAACTGCGGCAGGGCCCCGCGCCGTTCAAAGCGGCTACGTCTCGCGCGCCCGCCAAGCCGCTACCAACACCCGGCGCTGGGGCGCAGGACAAGCCGCCCGTGTTCGCGAGAGATGGCAAAAAGTGGCTGATTGTGAGTATAGTGCTTTATGAATGGGTTTTGTATTAGGGTTTATTTTAATATGTGTTACGTAAGAAGTGGTTCACGTGAGTACGCGCCCTTAGCCCGGCCGTAAACTGCTCGAGCTGTCGTTACACACCGCGCAATTGACGGCTTGAAGCGGTCGCAACATCTCGAGCTGTCCGTGAACGGCAGTGAATGAATGTCTATAGTTCACCGCGCGGTCACGGCTTTAAGCTCGGGCAAGCAAGAGTCGTGCATACAATCTTAGCTAAAATACATTGAACCTTTACAGACCTGAAACAACAAAGAGGGAAAAAGAAAAATCCCACAACGTTCACGCGAAGTACCGTTCATTTATAGCTTTCTTTAAGACTTATTATTATTGTTGTCAATGAAATGTAGCAAGTGAGCGACATATTAACACCGAGATAAAATTTAAAACCTAAAGTGGCGCCAAAATTCCGCCATTTAAATGTTTCATAAATCTGATATACCCAGAAACTCATATTAAACTTTGTAGCAACAAGCGATTTTTCAGCAAGGTCATGGAACAGGTTACCTATCTTAATCTCGAATTTTAATATTCCGAATATCATAATCCAGAAAACGATTGGACATTTTTTCATAACCCCGAATTTTAAAATTTCGAAGTTTTGTTTGCCATATAATCGCAACTCCGAATTTCATTTGCCCATTTCTTTATTTGTACGACGTTTTACAATCCAGACGAATGAGTTCCAGACATACGAATTCTAAATGCACAAAATCCAGATGACCGTAATCCATATGCACGAAAGCCAGATTTTTAAAACACAAATTTTTGAAATACAGTTAATTGATATCCAGACAAACAATGTCCAGATTTTTGAAATTCAAATAAACGATATCCAGCAAAACGATATCCAGCAAAACGATATCCAGCAAAACGATATCCAGCAAAACGATATCCAGCAAAACGAAATCCTTCCAGGGAGACGCAGCACGAACCTAACCTAACCTTCTGAATAGATTTTAACACTTTAACCTTTCTGTAATGGGCAAGTAAAACAATAGCGAGTCGGTTCTGGCACTCGCCGGCCGCTGCCGCGGCACGCTCGCTTCGCTCGCTCGGCTCGTGCGTGGGGGGTCACAGTTCAAACCTAACCTAACCTACTGAGTAGAATTTGACACTTAAACCTTTCTGTAATGGGCAAGTAAAACAATAGCGAGTCGGTTCTGGCGTGGGGGTCGTAGTTCAAACCTAACCTATTGAGTCGACTTTGACACTAAAACTGGTCTGTAATGGACAAGTAAAACAATAAATTTACTTACTGACAATGATTATTTTCAGTCGATAGTAAAGGTATAATCACGATTGTATGGAAATCAAATAAAAAGATTATGAAAATCTGGCAATAGTTTATCTGTTATACGATTATATGGGAACCAAATAAAAAGATTATGAAAATTTGGCAATAGTTTATTTGGAAAATGGTACGATGGGAAACAAAAAAAAGTATTCTGAGAATCTGGTATAATGAGATCTGTATTATGAGAATGCGGGAAACAAAAAAATACTTTTTAAAAATCTGGTTTTGGTGCATCTGGAAATTGATTCATCTGGGAAATTAAAAAAGGAATTTCAAAAATTTGTCATTCATTACATCTGTCTTTTAAAAGTTCTAACAACCGTTTTCGGGGTTTTAAGATTCGGGTTATAGAAATTCGAGTTTTTAATAGGTTACCCATGGAACATGCTATATTACCTTGAACTAAAAAGAACTAAAATGTTGACTTTAGTATACCGCCGCTGCACGTAGTTGAATAAACCATTTCGATTTATGCTGCAAAGTGAAACATCAAAAATGCATCAGTGTACACACAGTTTAAACATGTTTTACATTTACAAGGAAATTGAAATATATACGAATACATTATATAGCTTTTACGTGGTAGGAAATTCGTCAGAGTTTTTAGAGATAAAATGAACAACTATATTTAAATTTCGTTACTTAATATGCCGTTCAATGTACCACGATATTTTTGAAGCTTTTAACACGTTTAAAGTGGTGATCTTAACCGAAACAACACACAAGATGGCATCGTTAAAACGCTGACCCAGTAAAATCGCTCATTTTATGCAAAAATGTAGCAACATCGTCTCGGATAAGCTTTTGTCAGCTCGGGACGGGGATAAGAGCGTATATATTGTGCTCTATAGCCTTTCAATTCAACCGTTTTACGTTATATTTTTATTCATAGAGAACGAGTGGACAATCGTAATATTCTCCCCTTTATGAGGGACATAATATTGTTCCTTTATTGTTGATTCATAACTTGAATGTGATTGCAAACAAAGAGGGTCGTTCACAACTGAATTTCAGATATTAAATTTATATTGGTCAATGAGCTTTGTGGTTATAAATTAATTTACTTTGTTGACAACATTGTTTGTGAACGGAAAATTAGTCAACAAAACTTCACAGAGTGACATCATACAGATTAATTTAAAAGTGAATGAAAAAAAAGAATATAATTACTATCTCAGTTTCACAGGAACATGGTAATCTATAAAAAGACCGGACAATTTTCGGTCGCTATCATCCGTTTAACGACTAGTAATTGAGAAATTTTCAGATAAAAGCGGGTAATTAAAAAACAACACTCGACGTTATAAAAGCAACTCTGGAGTAGGAAGTGTAATTAAAAAATATTCCAGTATACATACTCATTACGATAACCACAGTCGTCGACGAAATATCTAATCGCAAAGCTTTATATTGTTGTGACACAGATGTCTACGGAATCGCTGGCAGGTGCAATTATAAATTATTCGCCCGACTGCCTTTCTAAAGCTTACCTGCCTACCTTCCATGCCCCTTTGAATCCCAAGCTTTGACGTTATTTATCCAATGTATCAAATAACCAATTAAGAAGTTTCTTTATTAAATGAAGCTATAATGGCATCTTTGTTGTGAGGAAAGTTTGTCTTAATTTCAAGGTCGATAGAAATTGTAGTATTAAAATTATAATTATTTGTTATTTTATAAATAATTGCCTTTTTAATATAAGAGTATTCATACAACAAAAAACAAATATTTTACATCCATTCTTTCAAATTATAAAAAGAGGATGTTTCCCTTGGTTTTCTTCCGGACAAATATAATTTAACATTTTCTCAATATCATGATGAAAAGCGATATATAATAATCAATTAAGTACAAAATTCTATCCCTCGACGAATTCCCTTTTTATTTGATATCGCAAGATCAAAGCATGAACAAACATAACATTCACTAGGCAAATAATATGTATAATGAGATTGTTGCCTTTCTTTCCTTCTTTGACTAAAATAATGATAGAAAACATGGTATAATATTCTTCATAATAATATATTTTATAACATAAGGGGAAGCATTTGTTTTGCAGAATAGTTTGCTAGACAAACAGGTCAATAAGAATATCAGGTACAATTTAAGAAGTCGATACTTCGAAAGTATCATTTATTCATAATGCTCCGGAGACAGTTTCGTAACAAATGGGTCCCGTAGTTTCCGCCTAGATTAAACTTTAATTAAGGCTAATTTATCCAGCATAATTTTTAATTCATGCGCTTGAGAAAATTGTTTCTCTCTGTAGACAGATGTCCTAAATTACCAAAGTGACGGAGGGTTTGTGATCTTTTTAAGAACGAATATTTTATTCTATTATACGGCATTCAATAAAGAGAATATAAAATTAAAGTCAAATATTTCCTCTTAATTTCGGCTTAACGTTGAACAAGTTTTAAATTGAATCATTTGTTAAGCCGTATTGCTTTTGACGTTGTTTGCGAATTATTCTGCGGTGTACGGACGCGGGGCGACGCTCGAAAATGCAGGATTTTAATATTCGCAGCGGTAAAAGAGGTTGTTGGTCAAAGCCGACAACGAAATATTTACAGACTGCTGTATTTTGAAAACGACTTTTGTTCGAAGCTCGTTTTATGAATTGCAGAACTAGAATGAACTCTATTCCAAGTTCAATTTAGCCATGCGACGTAAAATGTAATTGGAATGTTTTCGTAAATTAGTTTATTTGTCCTTGTCTGTTGTTTACGATAGGAAGACCTAAAAAGGCCTTGTCAAATTAAAGTTGTTTATTACCTAACGAACAACGATCGATTTTAGCTACTCTTTTTAATTAAGAATTAACTATGAAGAATAGGGCCAAGTTTTTATTGACTTTTTATTTGTCAGGAATACCAAAAAGGCAACACAAATCTGGTGGTCGAGAATGCAGACATGAACAACATGGTGTACATGTACAAATGCCGCGACTCTGCGCTCACAGTCCGTGGGAAGGTAATTTTTTTTTTCATAAATTTTAATGTTTATTTTTGTCAATATTGATCACAAAGTTAAATTTGCAAAACAAAATCTTACTCCTTTCTTTATTTGTTCGAATATAATTGTTTTGTTACGTGCCCAATAAAATCTTTCGTCGTCTAATTATATTATTACTTTTTCTTTAAGGCTTACTTTTTAAATACCATGTTATAAATCACCTATGAAATAATTATATTTTACAAAATAAATGTTTTTTCTTCAAAGGTAAACGGCGTGATTCTCGACTCTTGCACCAAATGCGCCGTGGTATTCGACAACCTGGTGTCCAGCATTGAATTTGTGAACTGCCAGTCTGTGCAGATGCAGGTAAGATTTTATAATATAAGTAGTTTGTATTTATTTTTTAAGTATGAATTTTCAATGTGTACACTCTAATTGAGGAAAGTGTAAAGGTGTAGATGTTAAGTGTTTTATTGAACGTTTTAAGCAACATCAAGGTTATTATTTCCAAAGAATTTATGATTAAAAAAAATGTCATGATGATATCTCAAATCAAAGTGAAGCATTGATGCCGAACTCTCCTATCAAATTCAATCAGAAATTATTTAACGAGGCAATGTATCCAATGATCCGTGCACCGTATTACAGTAATTGAATGAAGGAAAATATAATATTCCATGTAATATTCGCAGCACTTTCATACATTCTTGAGAGTGCCGACAAACAGTTCAATATAAGGTCGTATTAGAGCAAACAAAGTAATGTTTTCCCATAAAATGAAATCTCCTACCGTTAAAGGTGAGCTCTAACAAAATGAACATTATTTTATCGTAGAACGGGTCAATTTACTTGCTTAATGGCTTCATATATTAACCGCTGGTATTATAATGAAAACTAAACTTCTATAATATATGAACTGAAAATGAACAAAATTTCACATTCATTTGGTTTGAATACATTAAAAATTCGTGAAACTAGATCTTTTATTAAAATACGCTTGTATAAAATTTTGCTTTATATTACTTCTTCATAGGCGTGCTTTTTAGTAAGTACCTACTTGCAGTTTATGTTTTTCATGCAAATTCATAACGAACTAGAAGTGAAACAAAGACAAAACGTTTAGATTTAAAACATTTTAATTCATAATCTACATAGCTATAAGAGTCACATTGCCACGAGATCACGACAGTCGCCGTCTCCGCTCGCCTCGCTCCCCAACTCCTCTATCGCCATCTGACTCGTAGTTTCTTCGGGAACTACAACTAGATTACTAAGTTGCTTTCCGTTACAGTCACAAGGTTTTAGAGAAGGATATTTATCGTTAAAAATAACTGGATGATCGTATAGCTCCTTGGAGACAGCCGTTTCATAATCCTGAAATTGTTAAAATTTAGTTATTGGCAAGCATAATAATTTAACATTTTGCGGACTTTTACTTACGTCGAAGTTGCAGATGCACATATTTTGCTGTTGCATATAAGAGTTTTGGGTCCAACTCAAACTGTACTCGTCTGGACCGTTATCAACACTATTTCTGAAATCACTGTCTGAATCCGAGAAATCTCGACAATTGGAATTAGAGTCACCCATCGCCTCTTGAGGCGTCATTTCTATATATTGAGGGTTCATGTTTAATAACGATAGCTTGCTATTTATTGCCATGTTCAACGTCTTTTGCCAATCGTCCAGTAATTTTTTAATGCTGTCCATCTGAAAAAACGAAACAAAGTTTACAAAATAATTTAATGACCTTCATATACTGAATATATTGGAACATTGTAATCGTTACCTTTTTCTTTAACAATGCTTGTTTATTAGCGCGTCGCAAGCGTTTCTGTTTAATGTAATGCTTAAGATATGCGACCTTGTACACATTGGTAACTCGGACGATCTTCACGTGACACTCCTTACTGTCGCTGTCGCTTATCGAGGAGTACACGCTGTTCTCTTGGCTCAACGGCTCGCCCGAATCTTCTCCACACGTCTTCTTCGGCTCCCACTCTGCAATCTGGTCGCACTTCAGCTCCTTTAGTAATTCCACTATGAATTCGCTTTCTGAAAACGTTTCTATGAGACATAACGTGCATTATAAGCACTAAGGATGTTAATCGAGCGATTTAGTTTCCCGTTTTTATGTCAGCCTAACTATTCCTTTGTATTGTTACGTATGATACGAACGATACCTTCTTCAGGGGTGCAGTGCACGTTGATATCCGAGTCGTCGTCCCAATTATTATTGCTATTAATGTTGCGGCGCAAGTCTTCGTCCGCAGCAATAACTTGTCGCACTCGCGCACGCACTCTCCTCAGTCGCTCGACACTCCTCCTTAATTGTTCTACTCTTTCCGCAAATTCTGCATCCCGCACGCTTAGTTTTGTTGTTACTATTTGAACCTAATAACGGAAATCTAACATAATTTTGACGTTTTATAAATTCTATAATCATGCTAAGTAAAAATAATATTTCAATCCAACTAAGGAATGAATTATTTACTAAGTAATATTCTTGGAAAAAGCTTATTAAACCTGCAATTGAAGGTCTTCAAGCTCGCTTTGTTTCTGTTTTAAACGCTCCCTTGAAGTTGTGTAAATACTTTTAATGAATTTGTGCATATAGATTCCTGTCGGGACGCACTTAATTAAAAACATTATCTGGAAATCATTTCGCATTATCATAGAGAACCAGAGGTAATCACTAGTTTCATTAGTAATAGGCCAAATTACGTACGTTACTGTATAGTCTACTTGATAAGTTGAAAATGGCGTAAACTAGAGATAAGGC
>CAJQZN010019312.1:0-21394 GCA_907164685.1 Colias eurytheme | reverse complement strand
CGTCGATCTCGTTGATATAGATTGTAGGTGAAGGATTAGTGCAGCTGTCACCATTGCATTCTAAGCAAGCTGCAGTGCAGTTTAATCCACTTTTCCTGCACCCACAAGATGCTCCACATCCTGTTTTGCATGAGCTTGGTGCTTCTTTTTCACAAAACAAGCACCTAGTTTTCCAATCAAAATCAATTGAAGTAGCTGTTCGAAGCTTTTTTTTAGGTGGAGAGCATGCAGATGTGGTGTTCTTTTTTTTAAATAAGAATTAATGCATCCTTTATTAATATATTTTTGTCTGCATACCGAATGCACGTAGACAAAGTCGCGATTTATATACTGTATTTATATACTGAGAAAGTCCATCCCCTCTTTCCGCAGATGCAGCTTTTAATGATGATATGCCTCTAGTGACTTTTATAATATCTCCTAGTTCAGAGATTAATTCAGAACTAGATCCGATTTTATCACAAATGAGGCAATCATTGCTTGTACTATCAATACTGGATGGTTCACCCATTGCGATACGTGGCTGCAACTTGGCTGCAACAACAAATATTAGTAATAATAATAACTAACTTTTATATCATAATTAATGATTTATATTATTAAATTCTACTATTATATTCTTACTTTTAACATCGATTTATTACAAAATATTCATAACTGTTTTCAAAAGCATGTAATATAAATGAAAAACAAATACTTACAATTTATGCCACTATTTTCAAAGTTTTTAAAACTCAGTAATGTTCAGTAATTAACTTTTATCACACTCACTGCACAATAATATAAACATTAATTTTTAATAAACAAAAATCTGAAATAAATATTTTTCGGAACGAAAACAACAGCTACGTAGTTACAACGTGTACTATCCTGTGAGGGCCCGCCATGAGCAATACCGAACAGCTGCTGTTATCCCCTCTATTCTCCAACCCGACCTTCATCGGTATATCTGCAGTCCCTAAAGATCCAAGATCAAGTTTTCAAGTTTGTAAATTTGTAATAGTTGTTCTTTTTAAAATATGACTTTTGACTAATATAAACCAATGAAAACTCCAAAAAATTAATAATTGTATAAAATAATTTTTAAAAAATTGAGAGCGCGAAAAAAATTTTTTTTAACATTTTTCTATATACTATTAAAAACATATTTTCAAGGTTTATATTAAGATTCATTGACTGGCCCTGGATTCCGAGGTATTAACCTTACGGCGCTCCACTATAAGTATTTATGTTACTTCTCATAGAAAAATTAGGAAGATGTTTAAAAATTTAATAACTTTTCATTATTAATTTTAATTAATTTTAGGATAAACAAAATAATGCGATTTCTCTGATTCTAGTTTCATTTTGGGTTAAAATAAATTGGTAAGTTATGTTAAAAGTTTTTAAAATACTTCAGGCACAAATATATTTAAAGAAACAATTAAATACCTAAACTATATCATCATATTACTATAGAACTAAAACACTAAGATCCTAGTAATAACAAACATTCTGTGATATTTCTGTACTTATATTAAAATTTATAAAAAGTTCGCATGTTTTCTACAAAATTGTCAGTCAAAATGTCTATCTAACTAAAGCATTACTATATATATCTGTGGTATTTGGTACGTACCACTTAAGTGCAAAATGGTGATTTTTGGGTATGAGCGTTTGAAAGTTTTTACGGTTGCTACCCTGTTGCTACAGATCGGAATAAACACTTGAGTAAAACAAATTTATGATATTTAAATGTCTATTATGTTCAAGTTTTGAACACTTACAAAAAAAATAAAAAAAATGTTCTAGTTCAAGAGTAATTGTTACTTAACATGTTTGTACCAAAAGAAAAAATGTGAAAATGATGTGAAAATGTCTAAAACGTGTGTACTTAAGTGGATTAGAGCATATTTATTTGTACTCTTAATTAGTATTTATTCCTATTTTTACATTAATGGAAAGGATTTTTCTTTTTTTTCGGAGGACGGAGACATAAACAGACATTAAAAAACAAATATTATGGGGAAACGTCTTCCATACAAATAGATTTAACCATATATAAAAACAAAAACGAATAGGAGTGTGATTTGCCACAAATAAGTACTCATAAAAAAGCCAGGAAATATTGTGATTTTCGTGCAATATGCAATTCTCTGATACTCTCTCTACAAAGTAAAATCCTAAAAGTAGTGTGTGTGTGTGTGTGTGGTTCAGAAGTCACGGTAGTTCGCTTGCCTGCCGTGCTAGATGCTGCGGGATCGATCCCATCAACCGACATGTACCAATGTGTCTTTTTCGGATGCATAAGTAGATTCTCTAATAACAAGAGATACATCTTCTATAACAAGAAAACATCATCATTTCTAATAACAGGAAAACATCGTGATGGCAACCGGGATTTTGGTCTGAAATCACCAACCAGCAGTGAGCAAGCGTGGTGATTACTGCTCATGTCTTCTCCTTGTGAGAAGATGTCTTTACCCTGCAAATAGTTACGAGCTGGATCCAGTCAAATAAAATTTGTTTGTAAAACGTACCACTACAACATTCATTCATAGTCGTCATCACTGTCACTGAAAGTCATAAGATTGTTATAGTCGGACCATGAGACAATGATTTGAAATAACCATCATAAATTGGATCACTTATTGGCAGGAGATCTAAGATATCTTTGAATTTCAGAGCATCGATATTGATAGGCTCATTAGAGGCCAATGGCAAAGCCACTTCGGAGAATTCTATCTTTTCTCAGTTCTCTTAAACCAGAAATACAGAAACTCTTCATTTTCACTCAAAGAGTATTTAAAATCTACGTCATTAGACTTTTCATACATCAACCAGAAATTGTCTGTTGCAGTATTTCTTTTGATAAAATGAGTAGGTAGTCAATAGTTTCGAAAATGGAAAGAAGTCAGATTCATTAATTAATTTTACATCATGGCGATTGCTGGTCATTTTCATTTATCTCGGGGAACGGAGATGGTGCTGTTTCTTTTTTGAATGAATCTTTCAATATCTTCTTAACAGGCAAGATATTATACCGTTTTTGATCTGGAAAACACTGAATGTAAAATAAGCTACTCTAGGTACTTCTTCTGCCAAACGGTTAATAAAATGCCATAAGCATGATGCGAATTCATCCGCACCTCTTTGAGCTATTCCTTCATACATAACATAATGGAATGTTCGTTTAGTAGTAACTTTGCGGATTTTTAAATTAAAAGTCCAAAGTTTCTTTTATAAAAGGCTACAGATGCAGTTAAATTTGGAATCTGTAAACAAACAGCTTTTATCTTTTAGTTTCATAGTGAAATGTTGCCTTATGCTCCGATTTTTCTAAATCTATTGTAATCTGACATGAAAGAATGAATTTGAAGAGACAAAGAATCAAACCTTGTGCATGTAGGTATCGTTATTTGGCTTTTTAAACGTTTACCAATCTTTAAATCGATTTAAAGATTGGTAAACGTTTCTCACCGACATAGCCCACCGTATTAGTACGTTGAAGTGGCGTTGGGCCGGGCATATAGCCCGCAGAACCGATGGCCGTTGGGGCAAAAAGGTTCTCGAATGGCGACCGCGTACAGGACGTCGCAGTGTGGGACGGCCTTCAACGAGGTGGACAGACGACCTGATCAAAGTGGCGGGGAGCCGCTGGAGTCAGGCCGCTGGTGATCGGTCGTTATGGAAATCTTTGGGGGAGGCCTATGTCCTGCAGTGGACGTCTTAAAAGGCTGGAACGAAAACGTTTCTGAACACACTAAGTCTAAGAGATCTTGCATCACATGCATGTTTCTTTATAGATAATAGGCTTGAGATCTTATGTCTGAAGATTTAAATTATGTGCCAAATAACGTTATATTTAAGTAAGGGAGAACTCAGAGAAGACCTGTTAAGTTCACAAATAATTTTATTTGATTTGGTACAAATAAGTTAAGTGATGATAATAATTATTCAAGTTTGGTCTAATTATGTTAAGTGCTCTTACGTTGTAAATGGCCGTTCGTTGAATTGAGTATTCGTTTTACAAGTCTATGTTAAGTTATATTAATATATTTGTATCAAATAAAAAATTTTTTTTTTGTACTTAAGTGGTTTTGATACAACCTATTTAAGGTATTTCTACTATCAATAGGCTTATGTGACATAGACCAAACGAAAGAGGACGTTT
This sequence comes from Colias eurytheme, assembly GCA_907164685.1. Taxonomy (NCBI): domain Eukaryota; kingdom Metazoa; phylum Arthropoda; class Insecta; order Lepidoptera; family Pieridae; genus Colias; species Colias eurytheme. The sequence continues at coordinate 17,241 of CAJQZN010019312.1, read as the reverse complement.
TTATCAGTATAGATGGCCAAAAAACAAAAAATGGCCATTTTTGCACTTACGAGGTATATACCAAACACCACAGATATTTAGGGCCGATTTTTCAATGCTTGGATAAAACTTATCCGTCCAATAAAGTATTACACGATAATATTAAAATGTCACCCGTTAACTGTCAAGGACGGGCAATTAGAATACGTTTTTAAAATGGTAGTTTTATACATTATTCGACGAATAAGTTTTATCCAAGCATTGAAAAATCGGCTCTTATTCTATTAACTATTTATTGCTATACATTTTATTTGAGGTCTGAATTTGGCGACTTTAACAAGTATTACTTATATATACAATACGCTTTGCGCTGTATACATTAGTTACTAGTGAAACAAAATTCCATTTCCGAACATAATTCGAAAATATTCTTCAACCTTCTCTAAAACCTATTTAGTACTTATTCCAAGGCATATTGTCAATCGAATGTTTTCTCAACTTGTGTTTTTTCAAATATTTAGAGTCGATAAATGCCTCCCCACAAATTGTGCACACATAAGGCCTCTCTCCCGTGTGAGTGCGTAAATGTACGACCAAGTTTCCTTTTAACGCAAAGAACTTCATACAAACTGAACATCCAAACTTTTTCTCTCTTGTATGCGTTAATTGATGTGTTCTTAAGTGCGTCTTAGTTTTAAACCGTAGTGAACACAATTGGCAAGGGAACGGCCTCTCGTTTGTGTGAACTCGCTCATGCATTATCAACATCGCTTGACTTGCACATCTCTTGCCGCAGATTGTGCATTCAAACCTCTTCATTTGTTTATTACCCTTTTTATCCTCCAATCTCTCTATAATATGCGTTTTTTCTATATGCTGGTCCAATGCTGATTCAAGCGAGAACATTTTCTTACATATGGAACATGCATAACCCAAGAGTTTTCCCAAATTCGTTGTTACTTCTTGTCTAACTGTCTTCATTAGTTCTTCTTTGACGCGATTGATTTTCGATCTTGTACATTCGTCAGATTCTTTATGCAATGTTAAGGCAGCTTTATCTTCAAACACTGTATCGCAGAGATTACAAGTTGTCGAGTTGATGTGCGTCAGTCTGTGTGTTTGCATTGTTATTTTTTGATTGAACCGTTTCGAGCATATATCACAGACGAATTCCTTGATTCCGCTATGTATTATCATATGCCGTTTTAAGTTATTCTGGTTAGCAAATGTCTTTTGACAAATCTCACACTGAGGCTTGGTGTTATGAGTGTATTTTATATGTTGGGTTAGCGCATTTCGTCTCACAACTTGGTTACAGAAAGGGCAAGACACTACTGGTCCTGTTGATCTATGGAGTAAAGTATGGCCAGTTAATATTTCTGCTGTTTCGAAACCTTTTCCACACAGATTACATAAATGTTCACCCGCTGGGTTGTGTTTGTATTGATGTTTCTCAAATTCTGCTAGATCTTCAAATTGTTCCCCACAATCACAGAGGAACGTCCCATCCTCTTGTTGCAATACAGTCGCTATTTGCCCTTCATCTGTATATTCAATCACAAATTCTGAACCGTCAACTTTCAATATCTGAAACTGTGAATTATCGTCACCCTCGCACAATATAATTTCTTCTTGTGCCATATTATCGTCATTTACATTCGATTCCTCTTGTGTTGCTGTTAAATACTTAACATTTTCGTCATTTTTCAGTAGAATAGTCTTTTCAAGACCGGATGGAGTGACGATTTTGATTAAATTTCTTGGATTGAACTCTTTGACTCCATCTGTAAGAGTAACCGTAATGGGATTGTCTTTATCATTGGTATTGTCAATTGTAATAAGTTGATCTTCATTTGTGTCTACAATATCCAACGCATTTGCAAAATCAACTTCATTTTCATGACCTTCTTCATTTTCTAAAATAGTTTCCGGAACACTAGCTGAAACTTTTGTGTTTGATATTAAGAATGAATCGATACAGCTCTGCAAGGAATCGTTTTGTATAACATACTCATTTGTATCTGCATTCTGTGAATTTGAATCTTCATTTATACAAATATTGACCTCTTCATGTTCAACTTCTTTCTTAATAGGAGCTGGAAGTGGCAGTGGTTTCTTATCATTCTTATCATCTCCATCTTTAGGGTCATCGATAACTAAGACGTAATAATAATCATCATCATCCATAGGTTCTGTTTTAATTATGGATTCCAATTTCTTCATAGATTCCTTTGTTTTATCCTCGTCACTCATATTTTGGTTGGAATTCATATGTTTTTCAATCTGTGATAGTAACTCATCTTTTATATCAGCAGGAATGGTATTGAGTTGTGTTTTTAATTCATTATCCATTTTTAAACATTGTTCCCTGAATTCATGAGCCGATTTCATTATTGTAAAGCAACAGTCGCACAGCCTTTGGGGTAGCCTGTCGTCTTCTGTAACCTGTAATAAAAAGTATTTCATTGTATTAATATACACATGGTAATGTGAGTCTGTCTGTCTGTGTTTAGTAATTTCTAGTTTAACATGGTAGAAAATTACATATAATATATTATGTATCTATATTTTTTATGTGAAAACTATACATATGATAGAAATGTGTACTTATAGTAAAGTAATGTTTAATTTTTCTGAAAATCACATTAAGTATAGAATTAGCTTTAATTAATGCAAGTTAATACCAATTTGTTTTACTATCAGTTATTATGATTAATTATGCTACACTACATGAATCATTTATTAATTTTATTCATATCAATGAGACATTCATTTATATGAGTTTTATAGTTTGTCTATAAATATCTTAGCTGTGCATGTGGACAAATCATGTTAAAATTAAGTACTTCTAGTGTGTTTATTTAATGTGTTATTCTGGTTAATGTATATAACCTGTATAGCTGTGAAGTTTCATCTAAATCCGTCCATTCTACATGAAAGAGTAACAAACATCCATCCATCCATCCATACTTATAAATTTTCACATTTATAATATTAGTATGATAATTTTATTAAAATTTTAAGTTTCTTTCAACATATAAACATAATGCAAAGGTGACCGAATGACTGACTGATCTATCAATACATAGCCTAAAATACTGGACCAAATCGGGTGAAATTTGCTGGCAGAGTTTTCATAAATTCTACTCTCAAGGGGATATATAGGGGGGGGGGAGTGTAGGTTTGCACAACAGCAACGTCTAGTTAAACAGATATATCTAGACCAACTTATTTCAAATTTCCTATAAGTTAAAGGTAATCCTGACGATAATGTGTTTGTGTTGTTTAGACAAAATGTGTATTTATTATTATGTATTTTAACAAGAAATTTATGTGAGGATATTATATACCCTTGCATCAATTTCGGTATATACTGTGCACAAAAAGTAAAGTATTGTAGGTTATGTTAATTATTAGAGAGAACATATATAATATACTGTCTATCATGTATAATTTGAATTAAGTTATTTGAAGGTTGACAAATTAAAATATTAATAAGTGACAAGATTGTTTAATCATGTTGGGCTTGTATTTTTAACTGAAGATCATATTCCTGACCTTTTTGTAAGATAATAGGAGGAATATGATGATTGTTATTCCAAATTGTAAAAATATAAATGGGCTTTTAGTTATGTATTAAACATAACAATGTAGTTAAGTACATAGTTGTTAAATATATTATTTACCTTGTGAACTTGTTAAACCAATCTTTACTTAGAGCAAATGATTTTATCAGCCTATATCTGTATACAAGATTTTCATCTTTTTAAAATTTTAATTTTCAAACTCTGGTTGAATTGATACATTGTCAATTTTGACATTATCCCTCGAATATTATTAATGAAAATTATCAGATAATTAATATTTAACCACTATTACTGTAAGCTATTGAATAAGTGACCGTAATAAGCAATGGTTAGCTTAAATATGAGCATTTTACCTCAATAGATGTTGTTTCCAAAAACTTTTCTTTAATATTTTCATCGTTGTCTAATATTGACACTGTTGTGTCCGGCGAAAGACAGCATCGACATAAATTTGACCACGATTCCATTTTTGATTAGAACGTATCGTACATTACTATTCCGCCAGGAAAACCTGAAAAATATTTATATATTCGTTTAGAATCCATTGTTTTGACAGTCATTTGCTTATAATCAGAGACCACAATAAATAAACGTAGGTATCCAAAGAGTAAAAATTATCTACGGACCTTGTCCATAAAGACGATCTATTGCAATTTATAGACAAGAGAGCGTAGCAAGATGGCTGCACAACGCGGTACGAGATTCCACCGGAAAATGGAAATAGTGTCAACTGTCATGAAGTTGTCTCATGTTCGCATTGCGTTCGCATGGCCACAGATTAAATAAAACAATTTTACGAATGTTTACATAAATAATAAATATACAATAATCATAAAATAGATAAATGACGAATAATTATTTAATTGTTTTTCAGTTGTATAAGTTTAAAATAAAAACGAAGAGGTTCGTTTAAATTTGTGATTTATTTTTGACATATAAGGTTTTTAAAATAATTTTAATCCCATAACATCAACCTCAGAGGAATCTCTGAGACATCAACTCTTGAGAACTCTTTGGCTTTATGGCCATAGACAATTAGACTTCGTTCGTCGTTAAATTTTTTTGTTTTTCCCGTAGAGTGAGAATGAACTATAGAGACGACATCGGCGTATACCCGAACGAGATGGCGAATGCTTACGTCAATGTTGCCAACTATTACAAAAACTGGCAAAATATCTATAAATGTTTGGGTATTTTTTGTAAGATAGGTTTATGAAGAAAAAGACAGATTTGAAAAGATTTTGTTATTTATAGGTAAACCAGAATCTGATGGCAATTAGGGAAATCAAAATTTTGAGTGTGCAACCCTAGGGAAAATGGACTGAACGATCTTGATACTGCGTATTTTTTATTTTGTCCTCAATATCATTAGTTATATTACACAAGTGGATAATACTGTATTTAATAATGAGATATCCACGTAATATTATGTAGGTACTTATCACATGTATAATATACATATTACTTTTCTAAAGGTAATACATAATAATATTATGTATTACACACCTATATTTGAATATAATATATAATTATGGCATGTGAAAATATGGATGTAATGATAATGCAGATCAAAACTTATTTATTATATTTAACGATTGTTTATAATTTTTTATAAAATGAAACAATAATAAAATAAAATCATGTTTATTTTCGTAAGATTTAACACATTATAAAATTGACTTGTACACCTTGGACTTGACAAATAGCCGAATTGGAAACTCCTGTTATAAGTTTTCATAAAATTATATTTTAATCAACAAACAATATTTTATACCTATTTATAACATTTTTAATTTAAAGTATTAAAACGGGTAAGTCCAACTTAGCAATAAAATCTTTCACGCACTTTAAAATTGAAAATTGTGATGAGTTTGACCCTTCTTCATCGAATATTTTTCTATACACATTGTAAACAACACCTCTTGCTTGTGATCGCAGCGGTTTTATCGACATTTAGAAGATTTTGAAGACAAAATCCTAAAAATTTATCATCAAAACAAATAATTTGACAACCAATTTGATAGTTGTCAAATTAAGTTGCCACATGAAAATCTTTAATTTTTTAAATATAAATATGCCATCAGATTCTGGTAGACCTATATTAACTTAACTAGCGACCCGCCATAAAAACGACCTACTTTAATAAAAAAGTACTGGAAATAGTTCAAATTAAAAGCAAATTAAACGAAATACATTTATTTGAAAATGAACAGCAAAATGACGGTAGAAATAAATGGGCAGAGGTTCCGCGATAATGTGCGCGCGAGTAGCAGACGAAAATGGACGACTCCGCCGCTCGTTCGTTCTTATAAAGGCGCGCCGCACCGCGGTGAGGAAGGCACGGGGGGGTGGCCTTCCGGATTTTACTCCAACACGGCCTCTCCTGACGGGGCAGTGCAGCGTCCTCGCTGCCTTCAGTGGCAGCTGCAGCTCGTGTTAAAGGGCCAGCTTCGCAGTCTTCAGCGTTATGATGTGCATCGTAACCTGGAATATACAAAAAAACCGACATTGAAAAAAAAATACTTAAACCAATGCAAATGAGGAAAACTGAACCGGAAAACCGAACCGTGTAACAAACTTTACACAAACATTAACATTTAATATTAAAAAAACATTTCACGATTTTGGGGAAAATTTTACCCTGTACTGGTATCCCTAATGTTAATCACATGATTATACCATAAATTTGAAACTACGTAAAAACAAATGGCGTCCTGAACAACAAGAACACTTCGTAATTTAGTCGGATAACACAAAGAAATGTTTACGTCTATTTCGATGAAAATATTATATATTTGTAGATAATTTCACATTAGAGTTAATGAAAATGTATCAACTATATCCAGTTCTATAAAACAATATACTTCAAATAAGTTTACTTACGTGTGAAAGGTAATATTTGGTAATCTTCGTTCCGGCCACAGAACAGTAAAAACATATAGAAGTGCGATAATGTCATAATTATTAAGAAAACCAGTGTCGCCAAACCCACACATTTAAACCGATAGTTATACAGTACACTACAAGTAAACTATGCCTTTGATTGGACAGCTTAATTTGAGTAAAAACTGACTTAGGTTATAAATTCAGCATTTCAATATGTACCCTAACGCACGAAGTTACGGTTTAATTTTGTATAACATCCCTAGGTATATTAGCTGTTTTGTTTCTCATTGCACAGAAATTCCAAATTCGAAAACATTCAGCTACTCCACAACAGAGGGCGTTAGTTTTCGATAGATATAAATTTGAAACGCAACACATAGAGATAAGGTTGAAATTTGTGTCACTCAACATTAATGACATTAACTTGATATTTATCTGATGCTATGCTCTGAGGGATGTCAGCCTTGTTATCGATAATATTCACAAATAAATATTTTTTGTGTATTTTTTTTTCGTTCTTTTATATGAGTATAGTATAATGTGTCACATTTTGGAGTATGTTTATTGTATATGTTTATAGACTAAGTACGTCTTTTTATATTATTATTATTAAATAAAAAACGGAATAGAATAGTATTTAATCTATATTTACAAAATACAAACAGAAAATATGCATTATTTTAAATCTTGGAACTGCCGTAGGTTTGTTGTATCGGTGGCCTTTGTTAGACCGCTTAGTGCTGTTCGGCATCCAGTTAACTCGTCACGTTGCATTTATCCATTTCTTTTTTAAATTAGCCTCTTTGGGAAATCTATAAATAAATTGGACAAATGAAAGCTAAGGAAAAATAAAATAAAATTTAATATTTATAATGTTTGTCTTTTCTAAAGTATCGATACTGTCGATATGCGCCACAAGCATCACTAAAGCGACATTCGTTTGTTTATTGCAATAATATTCCAGAAAGTCTTGTTTGCTGTTCAATCTATAATAGTACTAATTTCTTACGGATTAAGGTTCATTTTGACTAGATATTTGTATACAATTTTGACAAATTACGACAAGCGAAGTTATAACATAAAATATAATTAAAATAAATAAAAATAAGACTTACCGATGGTATGAAATGCCTCCATTGCTGATATTATTTCGTCTGCTATCATTTTTGCACTCTAATACCGAACAACACGTCCTAATTAATGAATAAATATGGAAAAAAGGTTTGACAGCTGACAACCGACTCGAATATTTTTCTGCGCACAACTGAGAGCAAGTTAGGTGATCTTACCTTACCAGTGACACGTGGGCCACGCCCACATCACACTTCTATCTACTTTACTGTTCTGTGGTTCCGGCCGATTTTTACAACCAATCACACTACAACGCACCATATTTTCACTTAAAGTCGGATTAAAACAGATCACTGTCAACGTTTATTAAACTTTGAAGTCACCTAACAGCGAGAAAAAACAGAAAACTAGCAAAACAATGGACTGTAGCCGCTTGTTTGGGACAAACTGCCTTTGTCCCCAACAAAAGAAATCGCATAACATGAGAGAAACAAAAAACAATGTTTCTGTCTCGCTTGCTCTTAGCTTTATAGTCATAAGTGTATTTCTCTCACGCATTACTTGTCATTTTAGTGCCTCCTCTATGGTTCATTCTCACTCTACGGTTTTTCCTAATTTGCTACAACCATAACCAAACTATACGTGCAAACGTTAGATTGATGTTTATTGCTATAAAATAAATAATTTTATGTTAACCAAATTATAACATCATTATTATTAAGTATATTTGGTTACATTCTTGCTGCCAACTACTTTTTCACGCAAAATAGGCGCTTGACGTCGAGTTGCGGAGAAATGCCCGTATAATATTATTATTGTATTGCTTCAAATTGTTTATACTTAACTTTAAAAAACTTTTGTCTTATTAGCTAATAGATTCCTTAAAAAACAAACTTTAGGTACTAGGTACTTAAAAAAAGTGAGTTTTGACTTTGAAATAATAATTTAATCATTATTAATTCAATATCTTTTGTCTCGCTTACCTATCGATTTAAGCTATCTTTTGATTAAATTACTGGGAATTTGTTTCAGAATTAATTAATATTAAGTTGTATTGGGTTATTAATTATTTGATAGTCCAATACCTAAATAATAGTTCCGGCTCATAAACGAAGTGCATAAGTTAGTGCCTATAAAGCAGCTCCTCCCGGCCGCGGCCGCGGCTCCGCCCTATTTCAATACTATTTTTAACCGACTTCAAAAAAAGGAGGAGGTTATCAATTCGGCCGGTATGTTTTTTTTTTTTTTTTTTTATGTATGTACACCGATTACTCCGAGGTTTCTGAACCGATTTACGTGATTCTTTTTTTGTTCGATGCGGGATGGTGTCGAATTGGTCCCATAAAATTTTTATTCGGATAGGCCCAGTAGTTTTTATTTTATGAGCATTTTTGTCTGAATTTGTAAATGTTGCAAGTGCAAGTTTGAAGTCGGTTGTTTTTAACGCAGTTATTGACTTGTTGTATTATGATATTTTAACATTATTTTGTAAGACGTTTGCGCTAGCCGCAGGCAGACATGAATAAAATAGTTAAGTTTAGCAAACGTTTCAAAGCCAGAAAAGGTTTGTGTACAATTTTGGCATTAAAAGTTAGATAGGGTAGCCACTTTTTAATTTAAGAAGAAAACATAATAATGTTTCAATATTTGGTAATCTGCGAGATGCTACTCGACTATTTTAAACGCAATTTATTCAGCAAGCGTGGTCAGTGGTACCTAAATTGATTTACCTGTTTTAATGGTTCTGTATCAAATGGCTAAGACAGGACCGCATTACTGGGGCTTAGCTGTCTGTCGGTATTTCGGTCACCAAGTTGTATTTCATAAACCGTGGTAGTTATACATTTGAAAATTTCAAAGATGACTGAATATTGCCGCTATAACAACAAATACTAAGCAACGAAATAAATATTTAAGGGGCAACATGCTGAAGATATTTTATAATTGAATAGTGGCAACCCTATACTGCGTGGGCGGTCATAATTTAAGCTCTTGGTCCAACGGAAACTGGCCCATCTTTCATCGGCCGGGTTAAGATGATTTATTTATCAACCATCTCATTAAACATTTATAAGCTTGAAGATAAATTCGCTTATATAATTATCTTATAATTTTTACTTTATTTGAAAATATGAGAACTATTATTCTGGCTTTGTTAGTTTTTTATGTGAATGTAAATTGTACGAAGTTTTAGCGATTTAAAAATCGTCGATGAAATGATAATGCTGATGGTATTCGTTTAATATATGTATATATTTTTTTTATTGTACAAAAAAAAAAAAACTAAGTACGATTAAAGTAAATTCTGACTTGAGACGTGCCTTTTAACGTAAATAGGTTAAAAGCACGTATAAAAAGGTTTAGATACGCCTTTTTACTTAAATATATCTCACTTCTCACACTCAGTTAAGATTAATATGTAATATGTAAAGTCCGTATGGATCTTCCACAGCGAAATGTAGGGTTATACCCTGCTAGGATGAAAAATATCTCACCGCTTTTAGATAAATAAAGAATTTTCCATGGGATCGGAAATGAAGCGATAGCAGTGAATGCTTTGTAGGAGGCAGTTTATAAGATTTCGATGAGAATTTTTGTTTGTTCGTTTTAAAAGAAATTAAGTTATCACTGTCACATGTTAGTTTATTATAGTTGTCTTAATATATTTAACGCGCTTTTTTGTTTCCACTGTATATATTTTGTATGTATATAAATTCGACTTTGACCCATTTTTAAAGATTTATTTGAATGTTTCTACACGTATCAAGGATCTGTGATAATACAAATAAATAATAATAAGTATCATGAGTACCTATATGTGATTATCCCGATAAGCAATAAAATAAAAAAATGTGTGCGTGTACTAGTGTACACACGTAAGAAGTGAAACTTCTTTATGACCTAAGGCGATTATCACACTGCCACGCACCACGCTGCATGTTGCGTGACTGCGTGTTTAACGTTACTTGTAAGTATCTCCGTTTGTATAGAAAACACGCACAGTCCAACACACTGAAAATGCAACCACGCGCGTTCATGCGGATCACGCGCATACACGCGGAGAAACATGCAACCCCGCGCGTAGGTGCGGGGCGAGACGCAAGGTATGGCACACCGAATCCCGCAATGCCGCGCGTCGTGATGCTCAGTATTGTTCGACCACCACAGAGAACGGCGAATAAATGAGAGCCGCCGTGCGTGAATCTACAAACGCACCTACGCGCGTGATTGCGCAAAAAACCCGCACGATGATGCAGATCTGCACTCCCGCAGGAACGCGCGTAGGTGCTTCGACACGCAACATGCAGCGTGATGCGGGGCAGTGTGAGGATCGCCTTGTTCAAAAAATAATTTACTATATGCAACTTTAAAGAAATAGGTACGTTGAATCACGCGCGGTAGGAATAAGAAAAAGATGGTGCGTAACGGAAAAATGTCACGGGTAGCGAAAAAATGTTACACAAAATTTTTTTTCCAACCCCGATAACGAAGTTTCACTTCAATAAGAGGTAAATAAAAAAGTATTTAAACTATTACCAACATTAGCCTAATAGTGGAAAAAGAAAGCCTTGATCAATAGTTGGTTTATCTATAAGAATTTCTGCAAAACATCGAACTATACATATAATATAGAGGAACGGCTATAAATCACTTACCCTACAACCTGAACGCTCCTTACATACGTTTTATTTAAAACTCTTTACTATTGGTCCTCGAACTGAAGTCACGAACTAGAATTTAGTGTAAGTTCCTTTGTGATACAGACAACCCATGCAGACAACGCTCTTTCATAAAACTTCAATATCAATTACACTCACAAACTATTTTATTTTGAATGATTATATAATTCTATTGTATCATACTAAGAAATAAAAAGTGTGTTTCAATAATTTTAATTGCGTGTTCCTCTGTAAAATTATTTAATAAGTAGGTACAAAGTATATTATGTTTGTCTTTAACTTTTTGACAGCAGAAGCAACATTATAGCTAATCAATGCATGTCAATGTGGTATCAGAATATGTTCAGAAATTACTAAATATGTATATACTATTTAACTAATGCATCGCTACTTCTAGTTTTAACAATAAGCTCGTAGAAGTTGGTCATTTCAGATGTAGTCTACATTTTTTTTGTACGTATCACTATCACTACATAGTATAAAACAAAGTCGCTTTCCCTGTCCCTATGTCCCTATGTCCCTTTGTACGCTTAAATCTTTGAAACTACGCAACGGATTTTGATGCGGTTTTTTTTAATAGATAGAGTGATTCAAGAGGAAGGTTTATATGTATAATAACATCCATTAAATAGTGGTGAAGTACTGTTATTTTTGAGGTTTCTAATGTGATGTCGTAAAAAATTACATTTTTTCCGCTTACATTGCAAACGCAGGCTGAACCCTACGAGTTTTATCAAAATAATGTACTAAGTATTATACACATTGAAAAGGTCTACAGAAAAGTCCGCGATGGTATATGTCTATCTCTTATGGATTACCCACAATAACGTATTTTTGTCATTTACTTTTTACGACAAATAATGTCTAATTTTCGATGCGATTTTAACCAATACAGCATTAATCCTTAACCAATTAACACCTTGAATAAATTGTTCATTTAATATAGATCTATATGGCCCTTTACACCGTATGATTTAAGTGAATATTTTCGAAGATATTACAGATTTAATAATTGCGGGACGTAGCGTTTGCAGCGGTACCGGCCGGCCACCCGGCTATCTATTTTATACCAGTGCGAAGCCGGAGCGGGCCGCTGTTTTTATACATATTATACAACGTTCACAGTTTTTCTGTAGTGTATTTAGTATCAGCATAGCACCCGTGCGAAGCTGGGGCGGGTCGCTAGTTGTATTAATAAAATATATAAAACATGAAACTTAAATTGAAAAACGTAGTAGGGGCAAGATTGCTAGGGGTAACTTTGCTTCAAGTTGATTGAATAATCCCCGCAGAGCATCCATCATCTGAATATCGGCTGTGGAATCATTTAACACTTATATGTAAAATTATTATTCCATTGGTTTTATATTTATAGAAGAGCTCCGGATTTGCTTATTGCTAATTTCATGAGTAGATAAAAATATAAAGAATGTTTTACACAACGACGTCATAGTTTTACATTTGTAAATTGTGTAATAATGCTAGTGTAATATGAACAAATAAATATGTCTGGGCCTGGGCTTTAATATTCATACATTCATAGATTAATAATGGATATAAAGATTATCGTTGCTTTTTACATACAAAATCTATAAATTTATTATCTACCTAGTATCTATGAAGAATTTCTTCTGAAGTTAATCCATATGCATACATAATTCCCCCGAAGAAGCTGGTCGTAGCTCATTATTCATTACAATACATTCCCTATCATATACATATAAGTCGTAGCCTATTACAATACATAATTACGGTACTAGAAGACAGACTCTTCACAAACCTCTTACTACTGCAAACCCTGCATGTATAAAAAACGCTCGTAAAATTTCATTAGATCAAAGCCTGAGCTCCAGTATTGATTATCATCAAGAGAAGTGAGAACAGCGCTAAGCATCCACTAAGATAAGTAATGCAGGCTCATTTATATGCAAATTAGTGCCAATGGGCCATTATTCTATTGATTGGCGTGATAGACCACGTTTTGTAACTATAGATGGCTTTAAGCTGACGATTTGTTGGCTTTTGGAAGTAAAATACGTTTTTAGAAGGGAAAAGTGAACTACCGTGTTCTTTAGTAAAGTAAAGGATAGCGTTTCAATATTTTTTTTATTTTATTATGGTCATGTAGAGAAAAATAGGCCTTGAACAAGGTACAAAGGCCTTCTCTATCTTTGAGAGGTTGTGAATTAATAATGCTGAGTAAAATAAGTCTTGAGCAGGGAAAAGTATCAAGCATTGTATCTTCTTGTAAGGTACATATAGGACAGTCAATAAAGTTTCAATCATTTTTTAAGGTCATGAAGAGTAAAAAACATCTTGAGCGGGGTTAAAAAGTTCGTACCGTGTTCTCTTATTAGCTGGTACTGGTAAGTACAGTTTCACATTTTTTTCTGTACGTTTAATAAGGTTATGCATTTTGTGCTAGTAGAAGGTAGATAGAGAAAAGTTCTAATTACTTTCTCTCCCGGAACCTTGAGATTCCCTTGGGAGTAATTTACTTAACCAGTAGGAAGTTAGATTGTAAAGGGAGTGATCGGATAAAGTTTATTTATCTACCTGTTCATAATTGTTTCTTTTACTGTTCATAGTTTTCTTAACTGATATCTTCAAAACAGGTTACCTACTCGGTAACTTAGCAAAGATGCCAGTCTCGAACCGTTAATTGATATATATATACCTATGATATATACCTATCATTATATTATAATTATCACCTAAATGTATTTAGCTCTAAGGTTAGGTTAAGTTTGATTGAATAAACGGTGAATAAACGAATTTGAATTTAAACGAATTTTCATTTTTTGATAAGATGTTGTGACATGTCTATAGTCTATGTTCCGTGTAAAATTAATTGTAAATAAATAATAATGTTGTTAACTTCTTTCTATCTTTGACCATACAAATCAAACAAAACTAAATTAAATATACATACGTATCAGACAATAATTATTATAATATGTTTTATTAGTTTTTTGACGACGCGGTTGGCGCAGTGGTAAAGTAACTGCCTACGGTCAGGGCAAATATGAGCCGACGGTCCCGGGTTCGATCGCCGGTCAAGGCAAATATTTATGTGATGAACTCAATTATTTGTTCTTGGGTCTGGATGTTATTATCTATATATGTATTTATTAAATATTATATTTATCGTCGCCTAGTACCCACAACACAAGCCTTAATTATTGAGCTTACTGTGGGACTAGGTCGATTTGTGTAATAATGTCCTATAATATTTATTTATTTATTTATTTATTTATTATTATTGTAAATTTTTGTAGCCTCAAATGCAACTCATACACATTTTATTTCTACTCATTTCATGTATCACGCATGTTCTCAATGATAGAGTCAGAAAATAATATTGCTACAAAGAAAATATAATGGATTTTGTATCTGTTTACTTTACCCTTCGTTGTGACTATTCTTTGTAATCTTTTCAATAAAGAAAAGAAAACAATATAAAATCCATCAAATGCTTACATCGGCGCGGGTATCTTTTTAAATTGAAAACACCTAAAAAGGGAAAATGAAAATTCGTCCAGGCGCAAAAAACGCTAAAGATGAATATCACAGCGACCGTGAAAAATTGTATTTTAGTCAGAAAATGAATTCATTAATCTCACCTTGTCAACGTTGGGAATGATATTAAAATTGCCTTGTTATATATACACATAGGATTATATAATGTCTTAGTCCTGATATAGCTGCTACCTTTTTTTATAGTGGGGAAATCTTCCAAAGATACCCACTGCCCCCGGGGAAGTAGCCGTGGGTTATGTCGGATTCTTACCGACTAAAACCCCACTGCGTTCCGTCGAGCCGCTTTAAACGATGGGGCCGCGGGTATTGGTCGGAATTCTTCCGCGACATATAGCTGCTACCTACCTTCATAGTTCATGGTATTGAACAAAATACGCCTCTGTTTTATTAGTTGTTTTTAAATTCAAATTATTTACATTTCTTTCGTTCTGTAATTCGTGTAAACTGTTATATTTTTTTATTTATTCAATTTTATTAAAAATTCAATAGTTTTTCATACATGGGATTAAACAAAGCTATTAAAATAGGACTTATCCTGTATGTAGAGAAATTAAGGTCCATTATAATTTAAAAGATGCCCAACGTGTATCTTGAATGAACTTAGACGAGCTTTATGGATATCGTAACATGGAGCATCTATATGAGAATATTTATATGTATTAGATACTATCTATCCGCCCGCGGCTTCGCCCGCGTTTTCAAAGAAAAACCCGCATAGTTCCCGTTCCCGTGGGATTTCCGGGATAATCCAAGTTACCCTCTATATGTGTGCTAAGTTTCATTGTAATCGGTTCAGTAGTATTTGCGCGAAAGAGTAACAAACACACACATACACATCCTCACAAACTTTCGCATTTATAATATTAGTAGGATAGTACCTACTTGAAACATTGATATTCATTTTCTCAAGTCCTTAAAAAAAGGTTATACGAATTAATTATGAAACGCAAATTAATGACATAGCGCCTCTCTATAAGGACGGAGGGTCTTACATAAGACTATTATAGTCAGGTGCGAGCATCAATTGACCCTACATAATCGATAAGTGATTATCACTTGCTCAATATACATTGCTCGTTTTGATAACATATTCTTCTGATAAGTAGTTCACACGGTGCAATGTATCGCGAACGGGGAAATAATTTCTTATTGTTAAAGATCAAATTCTTAATATTGATGTAGGGTCATATTTCAGTGTAATAGCATTTACTGTAACTCTATCCCAATTAGTAAGGAAGTGGTGGTCAATTACAACCTTTAACTATGTTCAGTAATGCGTTGTACGATACATATTTTGTACTAGTCGATAGCCCCGCCCCGGTTTCATCTGCGCTGGCCTGATAAAAAAGATAAGTACCTATAGCCCGTCTTTCAGGAATTAACTTTTTTTCAATTTGTGAAATCCAGTCAATTTAGCAATTGATTTTATCTATTTAAAACAAACAAAGAAAGAGACAAAATATCTCAATTGTAGTTAAGTCTCAATGTATCATTATTACTACTAAGAGAAATCTCTTAACTTTTTAATACACAAGAAAAATTCACCAAATATACCTATTAAACTCTACTTCCTAATAAATATTGAATTCTTGGCAGCTGTCACGGATAGTATAGTCCTACATTTTACGACCTATGGACATCTAGGATATTAAGGGTAGTATGTACTCATATCATAAACGTGTGAGATTGTGAGAATAAATGGATAGATGTTTGGATGTATGTATGTTCATCTTTAGTACAATATGGGGGTCTTCAAGCGAAGAGTGAACCGGTACCTACTCGGGAAGCGCGTACCATCTTAGACCGCATCTTAGCTTTCCATCAGGCGAGATTGTAGTCAAGCGCTTCCCTATCTAGAGTAAAAAAAAATAGTACATGGAAACATTGAATACTGCTATTATAATTGAACTACCCCTACCAAGTATTATAATTTATAACCATATTATAACGATACCTACCTATACGTATTCAAAATAGTTAGACTCATATTTGAAGTGCGCAAATTAAAGCTTTATATCATGAAATATCATAATATGTACATATCACGAAGACGTCAAGTATATAGACTAATGTATTATAAGGAGTGAGCCGATTACCATAATTCGTGTCTAATTTCAAACTCTAGCTGCTAACAAGGTATTACAAAAACTTTATTACACAATATGACACGACTTTTCAGACTATAATGCTTTTGATGAAACAACGAGGCAGTTAAATTTGTATTATACCTACCTATGTACGGTGAAAGGCCTTATTTGAATAAGCCTATTCTTTGCTTAGAGGATTTAAGTTTAGGTTTGAACATAACACTATGTAGTATATAATATAATGGGTTGAGCTTGCATTAATAATATACGTATACTGTATACATAATATCATTATTAAACACTAGCTGCGCTTCGCGGTTTCACCCGCGTGGCTCCGTTCCTGTTGGTCTTAATAATGTAATGATATACAGGGTGTACCAAAAAGTAGTGATGAACGGAAGCTGAGAGGTA
>CAJQZN010019311.1:0-10395 GCA_907164685.1 Colias eurytheme | reverse complement strand
TGACAGTAGTACCCACCTCAACGCTTCGCTTATGAGGCGTGCAACACCTCAACGCTTCGCTTATGAGGCGTGCAATAAATTTTCTTTAAACTTTCCTAAGCGAACAAACTATTTTTTTCTTTAAGACTTATATAGTTCATAGTTCAATCCATACTAACGGTTACTTTGTATGTCTGTCTGTCACAATTTCACACCTGAATGACTGCATGAATTACGATGAAATATAAAAACATACACTGATGGAATTGACTAGTCCATGCGATTGATTGATTGATAAATATAAAAAGTGATTGATTAAAAACTATACATTTACGAAAATTTATCCAAATCGATAGAGACCTATTAAAAGGACCATACATACACATCGTCATACAAAATACGGAAGAAGGTAGCCATTAACCACCCACAATTCATCTAATAAATAATAAACAAATACATAAAAGTCTATTAAAACAGCCATAAACTTCAAAATATATTATCTCCACATAATTCATATAACTTCTTAATGAATATGATAAACAACAAACTATAACTGCGTTTATTGAAGCTAATTTAAGAACAAGTTTATCTTAAAGCTAGTTATTTTTAACTGGGAGGGGAATAAATCAGACGCGCTGTTAAAAATTTAATAATAGACAATATTTTTCTACGTAACTGATAATGAAAAAATGTTGGTAGGTACCTACTGAAAATAGTTGAACGAGTATTTAGTACGTACTATAACAATTTAAAATATCTAATATTGTACATTTTAAACATAACAGGGCAGTTTGATTAATTACTTTTTTAACGTGAATTTCAGCAAGATAAAGCGCGAAAAAAGTTGTCTAATTAAGTTATCCTTTTCCATTGTAATAAGTATATTAATTCTAAATTGGAATTAATTTCCTTTTTAGGTAAAGTTAAAACGCCTTTTAATCCATAACAGACAAAAAATTTCGCCATCTAGTCCATAAGATACAAAAAAATGGACAAATCGAAAACATCGCAAACTTGTGATAAGTTTAAACGACGTATAAACCCTCTTCACTTTACACTAAAAATATAATCTTTAAAATTCAATTTATTTTAGTGGGTCATTTGGACCGTTATTTTCAGATCAGCCGTCACGGGTTACTTGCACGTGTAACTAAGTGACGCTTACATTAGTCATACGATAAAATGCATTTTTGTTATTACATTTTATTTATATTTATTATTTTGTTATTAGTTTGTTTAATCACTAATTTTATATAAGGCCATGTTTAATAAATTTATAAGGCTATGTTTCTTGATAAAGCGAAGGAGTATATTGACTAATTAAACGAAAAACAACAATAAATGAGAAATATTGAAGCTAATTTTGATAATAAATATTCAATATGCAATAAGACTTCGACATTACATAAGGGAACAAAGTAAGAGATGAGTAGTTGTGTTACGGATGAATCCTTAAATTTAATAAATATATAAGTAGTTAATCTCCGCAAAAAATATTTCAATTTGAACAATGCATTGCATTGTAGAGC
This sequence comes from Colias eurytheme, assembly GCA_907164685.1. Classification (NCBI taxonomy): domain Eukaryota; kingdom Metazoa; phylum Arthropoda; class Insecta; order Lepidoptera; family Pieridae; genus Colias; species Colias eurytheme. The sequence goes on along the minus strand of CAJQZN010019311.1, from coordinate 8,887 downwards.
GACGAGCTCAAAACCCGTCTCATGATTTATCCAATACGGATTCGATTTAGGTAGGTACTTTAACAAACGTGATACACCACAAAACATAATCTCATTACACCCGTCATTTTCAGCTTAAAGACCCGAAATTCGTTCACTATATAACTGAACAATTTCTTCAAAGCAATTGTTTTTATCATTACAAACACAATTACTCAGGAACGGTCGATCCCGGGTCGAAAATAAACATTTTATACCCTTAATTCACTGTTTTACGACTTATTTTTACGAAGAAAAGTCAAACCGCAGAAAACCTAATCAAATCGAGATTGTTGAAAGGTAATGAAATAATATTTATGTTTCACTGAATAACTAATATAAAGTTTCAAGAAGGATCCCTAAAAAATACTTTGTTTTATTCTGCATAATTTAGTTTTATGTTCATTTGTTATTAATGTAGATACTACATCTATAGGCTATTTATTACCTTACTGTTTAGGTAAATACGCTTAGCCCGTTGGCTTATTCATATTTACGTCTTGAAAATACAAATTAATGTTAGTAACATAATAAATCACCATCTAAATTTTTAACGCGAAATAATAACGTACATTTTCATACAAAAATTGAAAATATTATCTTCATAGGAAACATTATAGGTTTTTGTTACATATAAATAGGTGTCAAAAAGCTCTATACACAGTTATGTTATGTAATGCCGACCACATTTAAAAAAATTGATCCTTAAAACAATAAACCGCCTCCTTGGTACAGTGGTTGACGCGTGAGCGTAGAACCGAGGGGTCCTGGGTTCGATTCCCGGTGGAGACAAAGAAAAAAAAAAGTATCGGTCTGGCAGGACACAGAAGGCTGATCACCTACTTGTCCCTAAAGAAAATCGATCAGTGAAACAGATGTATAATGCATCCTTACCCCACTAGGGGACATATGGGACTTCACTTTTCACCCAAAACAATAAACCAAATAATGTAAACTATTTATTTAATGTAACATCAGTTATCCATACTTGATTTATGTAATAAAACATCCAGAGATGCATGTAGTTTGTTTATATGCCCGCGTCAACATCAAAAATTCAATTTTCTATCCATCCGTTTATTTTAAAAACTGAATAATAAATTGAATTTATTCTCTGTATGGGCTTTTATCGTAACTGCATTAAAGTAAATATAGAAAATTGACCAAAACAAAAGTTAACTGAGTCGTTAATATTTTAGTAAACAAAATTAAAAAAAAAAAAAACATAAAACGGTCAAGCATGATATTGTTGGATATGAGGGTTCCGTATCAATTATTCCATTTATTTTTAATGTGCTTTACTTATCAAGATTCTATACTGTGGTTTCGTCTACAAGTAAATCCATGATGTACAACTGGTATTATATACTTTACTAGCATTCCGCCCGCGGCTTCGCCCGCTTTGTCTAAAACATAATAAATTATATACTAAAACCTTCCTCTTGAATCACTCTATCTATTAAAAAAACCGCATCAAAATCCGTTGCGTAGTTTTAAAGATTTAAGCATACATAGGGATACAGAGGAGTAAGCTTGTTTTATACTATGAAGTGATATGTATTGTTACACTAAGAATATTTTAAGTCCCAGCTTCAAACTTCAAACCACACATTCACATTATGCTAATAGACAAAGCTAATTAAATTAAACCGTTACAACAAGCAGCCAGCATTTGTCAACAAATCTCGTCTCCCCTTACACCGTACCGAAACTACATATTAATTATCACTTAACGAACGTCCAAATGAAGGCATCTATTTTCGTTTGACGAATGTTTGGTGCGGTTTGACGGATGGCCGGTGACAGTTTGACGAATATCGTGCGAGGGTCGGAGGGAATTACGTTGCCATGGCAACCGTTCCCTCTATGCACTCGAGGGCGATTATATTTGAATAGGCGATTCTGTAGGTGATCAGGGGTGGTTGTCTTGAAGGTGTAGGGGAGATAGAAATTCGGTATTAAGACTTGAGTTTTAGTCATATTTATATTGCGTTTATACTTTTTAACAAACATAAAGAATTATATTGTTGTGTTAATGCAATAATTTTTAAATAGTTTAAAACAACTGCTATTCATAAAATTGTAATAGTTGACATGATAAACAAGTCAATAACTGCGTTAAAAACAACCGACTTCAAACTTGCACTTGCAACATTTACAAATACAGACAAAAATGCTCATAAAATAAAAACTACTGGGCCTATCCGAATAAAATTTTTATGGGACCAATTCAACACCATCCCGCATCGAACAAAAAAAGAATCACGTAAATCGGTTCAGAAACGACGGAGTAATCGGTGTACATACATAAAAAAAAACATACCGGCCGAATTGATAACCTCCTCCTTTTTTTTGAAGTCGGTTAAAAAATGAGCTTAAAATTTACGAAAACATATAATTATTCAATTAATGTTGTGTGTTCGACCTTCAACTGTATATCGAATAAATTACTTTCTGGATTAAGAAATGAGGTTATTTTTCTTATTCAACTGGAGCTTAGACCTAGGCGAGTTAGTATTACAATAATTTATTACTATACACGAAAGGTACAGACTATACAAATAGATACTACATTGTTTATACACACATACATATATAAACACAGACTACACAGCACACATTTACAGCGATTTTATTTAACGAACAACTCTAGTTTACCGAAATAAAAGTTCTTGGAATTTATCTTTCCTGGAATAAAATATCTTCACTTTATTATACACATTAGTATGTAAAATGTGAATATAACCGAGGTATCTCGAAGGTAGAAAGTACCTATTACATGTTTTAAAAACTGTCTGTGTCTACTGTCTATGCCTATATATAAAAATTCTGTTATATTTTGATAAATTTCAATCTTACAGACATAATATCAAAAGAATTGAATCCAGCAAGCTATATTTCTGATAAATCCACCATATTAACATAATCTAGACAGGTTATCGACCCGTATTTTCAATCACGTCCAAAATTAATGGTTGATACGAAATACTGTCAAAAGCTGAATATAATCCGCTAATCCAACAATAGAGGCTTGGATTGTTTGAGACCGATTAATACCTATCACCTTCTGTTCTAAACGTTATGTCAATTATGAATTAAATGCTTGGTCATTAGGGCTCGATTATATTATATATACCTACTACTGTAGTTAGTTAGGTTTTGAATTATTTAAGACAATGGTTGGTAGGAGTGCGAAATTTAATCCTTGTGAAAGATAATTCGATTTCTACTCGACAGCCAGGAATGTTTTTCGTATCTTGAATTCGTTGTAATAACATATAGGTACCTGCACGCCAAATTTCAGCCCGATCTGTTCAGTGGTTTGGGCTGGGCGTTGATACATGTAATATTCTTTGTAATATCTTACAAATGACTTATTCGTTAGATTTGTTTTTATCATTATTCTAACATAGTTAACCTTAAAAATGTAGCATAGTTTAGAGCTAAAACAAAAACTCTCTTGAGGCGTTCTTGTATTACATTTTTAAGAATATTTCGTCCAGATACACATTTCCTTCCCCAAGCGCTTTCATAAACAATCCCGAATTATTGGCTGTATAATAATATGCACAACAATAGCCAAACTTGGTTAGACGGCTCATTAGCATTGCTTTCTTAATGGTTTTCCCGATATACCGCCTTAATGCTTGGCTAATACTCGTATGCAACTAATGCGCTTGGCTTGCAAGCTCCCAATGTTTAGGTTGGGAATAGAATATTTAAATCTGATATAGAAAGAGGTGGAGTTTGGAAGTAGGAATTATTTATTTTTTATGTAATTTAGAGTACTATTAATTTAATTTGTTCTTAGGAAAGGAAGATGAAAATCTATGGAAAGTTGTCGCTTAAGATCTAAACAGTTCTTTGGTATCATTACATATTATGTACTACAATATACGAAAATTTAAAATTCATATGAAATTGAAAAGAATGTCCGGCTCTTCTCTATAACTGCTTTACAATGCGGTGCTAAATCCATTTGTAAAATATTTTACAAATATTTTTCAAAAGCTCTCCTAAAATATGCACTTAGATGAATAAATGTTTTTGCACTGTAGCTCGAAAACTATTAGGTAGACCTATTTTCATACAATACGCCTAGATGAAATTATTTTCGAGTACTTGCAGGTTTAAAATTCAGTATATAATATGAAACCTAGTCAATACCTCGAAATGCGAAACTCATCAAATATTATTAATGTATGTAATTTACAATACATTCAGACACGGGAGTCGGCTGGAAAACGCAATTTAAATATAATCATTTTAAAATTAATTTATTTGTATTGCGCAGCGAACTTTGTAATGAAATATTCAAAAAACAAAGTTTTTATTATAAATTACATATTATACTTGTTTAATGTTTATACACTTTTTAACACGCTTGGAGCATCACCTGAATGTTTGCATGTAAGCGACTCCTTTAGACTCGATTTTGACTGTAAACGATCAGATTTAATTAAAAACTTTGTACGCTTATCAAGGATAGGCGACAATATAACAATACCATGTGATTAGCGTGTTTTTTTAACTATGTGTATTATTTAGTAGTTAACTTAATATGCTAGACGGATGTAAGGGATACCCTATTATCAAAAAACAAACAAACTAAAAAAAACAATATGGGTCACAAAAATTTGACAGTTCGGCAACACATGGCACATCAGATCAAAAAAAAACACCCAGAATATACATAGGTACAATATTTTTTCCTCGAAGACATTTTTGTTTTTCTGGTATAAATAGGTTCTGCATAAATATTCATATAATGCCTTTTGCATATGTACGATAAAAGGCTGTTTAACATTACAATTCAGATGTTAGAATAGCAGCCTTTTTAGGGTTCCGCAGTCCGAACCGAAAGTGTAAAACGTGACCTTATTTTCAAACTTCGCTTTTAGTCTGTACATCCGTTTTTTACCAGGATGTTTTTTAATTCTATTTATATGCAACTTCGATAAAGTATGATCTATGTCTTTGCCCATCTGTATTTCCTTTTTTGCTTAGTATACTTATTCACTTATATCCAAATAATAAGTAGACCACCGGTGAAAATAAACATTCAATTTATTATACATATTTTTATTTTAATATTTATTATAATTTATTTTTCATTCAACGAACCTCAAGTATAAACATAAAAAGCTCATAAGCAATTAGATCAAACATTAACCATCCAGAACTTTCTAATTGGCGGGATTTAATTCAAACATATCTCATTTGAACTCACCTTTGAGCTTCTCTAACTGTGAGTTAAATAATTTAACTGCATTACTTTTAACTATTTACGAGATAGTAAGGGAGCTGGTGGTAATGATAATTTGGTTATCTATTACCAGACTTAACTATATAAATAAAGAGATTTGATTTTTATATTTGTTAGTGACTCAAAATATATTAAAGCGATTTTGATGATATGCATATTGGTCATAGGTAACAAGTAAACATTGGGTTGAATGCAGACGATATGACTTATCTACGGCTGTAGACACAGAACTCGAATATGTGCAATAAGTACTTTCTGTTTTATATAAGTAGAAGTAAGTGGTAACAATGCTATAGGGCATTAAAAATAAACTCAACAATAATAAAAATTGTAGGTACATAATGTCCAAAATATCTTAACACTATTATAAAGGCGAAAGTTTGTAAGGATTTATGGATGTATGGATGTATGGATGTTTGTTACTCTTTCACGTAAAAACTACTGAACCGATTACAATGAAATTTAGCACACATATAGAGGGTAACTTGGATAAACACATAGGATAGGTTTTATCCCGGAAATCCCACGGGAACGGGAACTATGCGGGTTTTCCTTTGAAAACGCGGGCGAAGCCGAAATCTAGTTCAAAATATATATGTATTAAACTATTAATAACGTTGTTACGTCGACTTTTTGCCACCAGCTCCCTACCTATTAAGTACATAGTCAGTAATAATTTTTATCTGGCACAGATAAAATAAAATTTTAATGATGATTATTCCGTTAAAAATATCCAGAATAAAATAACTTACAAAGTGAAACAAGTTAATTAACAGTTTCAATGAAAATTGAAAATAAATTTCCATTTCTAACTTGTAAGTATTGTAATTTCATTTATTTTGTGTTTGAAATGGGTCAATGTCAACTTAACTATAAAAACTATCCACTGGACGTTTTAAAATATTAATGTAATTAATACATATTAAAGTTTTTAAATTCTGAAATATAAAAAATATGAAAATTTATGCAATTGGATACCTAGTTATTCACATTGAGTAAAATTTTATCATACGTTTTTTGCTCCTACGGATTCGTTTGCGTCAAATATAATAAAAGTTAGTTCATCCGAAAAAAAAGGTGACTATCAATCAAAACAGTTCTATCTTGTTATTGAAATACATTGAGATCCGTCTATCGGTTCAGCTATAAGCAATATAGCATAATATACATAAGTATAATATATATTAAGCTATTGCATAGCTTCTATCGCGGGCCTTGAGTGCGGGGACCGAATCGAGAAATTCCGTAACGAAAAAACCTCACGCTCCCCACTCCGACGCTTGGCTTCCGTGGCTTGAAGGCATGCTATGCAATAGCTTTACCGGGGCAGTCCCCGAGTGCCATACGTTTTTTTTTTATTTTTTTATTTATATACAGTTCATTCAATTCGAATTCAAACATAATATGTATTACTAGCTGTGCTACGCTCCTGTTGGTGATGATATATTATAGCATAATATAGCCTTCCTCGATGGGCTATCTAACACCGAAAGAATTTTTCAAATCAGACCAGTAGTTCCCGAGATTTGTGCGTTCAAACAAACAAACTCTTCAGCTTTATAATATTAGTAGGTATAGATAATACTTATACTAAAGCTAGATACTAATAATATGATAACTTAAAAATTGTTATGCATATACCTTCCTATGTATCGAATGGTAAATTATTATCCATTTCAATCACGGGAATCCGCTATAAACAGTCCAAAACAGTTCAACTTTGCGAACGTGAAAAGCGAACAATTTCGTTACCTAGATACTCAAAACGAATCCTAAAATTCCACTAAAACACAGTGTAGATAGACATAGACACTACAGTTACAAATCTTACTTAATATTATAAACGTCAAAATCTGTATGTATGTTCATCTGCCGCGGGAAAGCTGCTAAACGGATTTTCATAATACTTAGCAGTCATGTAGCTTATTTATTTTATTACATGACTTCTATGTCGATACATCATATAAGAAAGAAAAGAAACAAAATACCTACTTAATACTAAAATGTAAAATCAGTGATCTCTGCCCGGCAACCAATGTTGAAAATGACACAAGCTACAGAAACATTTGCTGTGGGTTCCTCCGCGGGTGAAACCGTACGGTACAGCTAGTATACTATAAATACATAGACTCTGCTGACTGCTACGAACTGACTTGCCCAAACACAGCCTTGAGTGTTGACGACAATTTATTGCTCAGCCACCTGGGGTGAATTTTAATGTTATATTTGAGTAAAAAGAAAAAGAAAAGTATGTGCCCAAGGAAAAGTTTCGCTTTAATGGTGACAAATCATGGTATTTAAATAATTATCTAGTAAAAAGAAGGATATTAAATGCGGAATATCGTAAGATTTGGTAGCAACTTGGCAAAATTTTGAAAAGCTCCCATGAATTTCAAACGTTCTTACTATTGAGTATATTATCATTATTTTGCATTCAGCAGATTCAGCAGAATCACAATGGACATTTTTATTCGTTGTATTTTATTTAAATTTGTCCTTCGCGAGAAAAATGTAAAATTTAATATTTTTTTTTTCATAAATTTCAATTCCCCAAACATTACTGCGATGATTCAAGAGACCAAATTATCTTTAACAAAAGTCACGAATACAGCTGACTTGACTGAAGGAAACCCTGAAGCAAGTTGACGATAATTTATAGCGGAGGGGAGTTAGAATGAATTCTAATAGCTGCCTCTGTTTGACTACTCTGTAAGTTTTGGCGCCAAAATGCTTTGCATGCGGGAATTTGTATGTTTGCCCTAAAACAATCTTTAACATTAACTTAAAGAATCCTTTGCTGTTCATATTATGAGCGGATTAAAACCTTTTTTTAATGTACTTGATGTAAAATACATAAATTATCTAGATTCCAATCTATAATAGTAACGAAAGGCACTGTCTTGACCGTAAACAATCTTGGAGAGTTGACAATAATTTATTAGAGCTGGGTCGGGATGAATTTTAATGTCTCTACATTTGACTACTCTGTTGAATTTTAATTAAGTTGACGGCGGTATAAATTTTAAATATATTTGCAACTACAGTAATAAATAAGTTTTATGGTTATTACTATTTTCCTTAAAATATTTACTTTTCATTTTAATTAAACAGAAAGCACATCCAAACAAACTAATGTAGAGTGTTGCAAATATTACTGAAGTTAAGGAGAAAATTACATTTTGGCATAAAATGTAGATAATAATTTTAGCGAAAACTTCAATTTTTCCAATAATACTTTATTTTCTATTATCAATCTTTTTGTGAATTCGTAAGACTATAACAATATATCCCAGCCTCTGTGTTTCACTACTCTGTGGAAACTAAACTCTGACGTCACGGGTCAACAATTGCGACAAATTCATTTATGGGAATCCAGTAACGATATAATTGGGTGACTTTGTGTGTTTGTTACTCAATCACGTCGGAACTACTGAGCTAATACCGATTATAATTGACAATTTAGTTAATGCTATTTCCATACAGATATGTTAATTGTAATGTAATAAATTATGAAACTTGGAATGGTAACGTAAGAGTACATAATGCTAAATATTTAAATTAGGGATGTAACGATACATGATTTTGCCGATACGATACCGATAC
>CAJQZN010019309.1:0-17189 GCA_907164685.1 Colias eurytheme | reverse complement strand
TCAATATAACACAATATGTAACTTATATCTAACTACATAATATATCAAAATAATATTTACTTAGGTACTATATGGGTACTATGTAAAAATTTTAATAATGGCTAAAGAAAAGAGCGAAAATTTGAAAATTATTAAATTTAAATTTTATATCAGTTCGCATTATTAATTACAGATTCTGCAAATTCCCAATTATAAATTATTTGGAGAGTCAGTATAGAAATGAAAAGAGTATTAATTACAACGAATTTCTAGGACTTTCAACTCAATAGAGCGCGTGTGAAATATCGTTTTATAGCAATTATAGGAACTGATAAATTGTATAATATTTTTAAATTAATTTGTAAAAACAAACATTTATGTATTAATTTTCGTTTTGTTCGTTATGAAAATATGAGCTTTTTTATCCGGTTATTCGATGAATAAGTTTTAACCAAGGATTGAAAAATCAGCCCTTAGAGTGACTTGTTGTCTTCAGGATTTATTGACGTCACGAAGTAAACGTCTTTATACAAAACAAACCAAAACATTACAAAAGCAGGGATTAATACCTTGCATTGCATAACTTATAATAATTTATGAGATTAAGGCCCTTCGCTCATGGAGCTACTCAAAAAGAACTAGTCACAAACTCAAATTACTAACGAGTTGCCTGAGCGTCACAGCCCATACATGTTCTATGGAGATTCGCACACGACGCGACTAGTTACTAACTGGTGAGTAACGCGTTAGCAACAAATCACGCGCGACACGTCGTGCCGGTCTCCACGCTACTGGTTTCCCGATTTTCCTTGCTTTTTATGATAAAAATGAACGAGCAAACATTGACAAGTGACTGAAACCTTATAACTTGAGTAGCGTTGTATGCGAGATACAATTTGTAACTGGTTTGTAATCGTAATTACTGATTAGTTCAGTCATTTTTGAGTAGCTCCATGAGCGAAGGGCCTAAACCTACACAATACAATTTTCATCTATTTCACCAGCACTAAAACAAATCCACAACACAAAGGAAGTAATTGTTGTCTACAAGAAAAGTCGTTTAATTTAAAGCGAGAAGGGGCTTGTTAACAGCTGCAGGATGTAGTATTTGCCGCCGCCTCACGACTTCCGCTGCCACTTCCGTTCAGCCTCTGCTACAGGGACTTACAGCTGGGATAATGCTTTTTAAGGCTTGTTTTAGAAGTGTATATATGTATGTATGTTTTCACATCAAAACTGTTTAATTAATTTGGATTTAAGCAGCGTAGAGACAAGAGAGTTAAATATTTTTTTTTTTTTTTTTGGGAAAGCATAATGTATGTACAACTTGGTTTTAAAGGCTTGTTTAATAGACGTATAGTTAATATGTTTTTATGATATATTACACGTTAAAACTACTCAACTAATTTGAATTTCACTAGCGTAGAAAAAGGTACAAGAGACATGACGTGTGAAAATTAATATTGTAATAGCAGATAATACATCATCAATTCAATATAATTCCGAATGAATATATTTGAAATGTGTAATATTTAATGAGATGGAGAGACACTTTATTATTTCACAACTTCCGAGTGTTTAGTTCTATCTCTTTTACATATTTCAAGAAGAAAAACCGACCACCTGCTTATCTATCACACAATATTTGTCCCATAATCCACTTCTAAAACTCATCTTAACCCTAATAATCACTTCGATTAGCCGACCTACACAAGCAATCAAACAGGCTGAAATTAAGACCAACATGGGTCCGAAACGTTTCAATCAAAGTTCCTCCATGCATTATTCAACGGGCAACACTCAGCCGAAGTAATTGAAATGCGCCAAACGGCCCGCACGGCTCTTTGATGCTAATCACATTGACACCTCGCATAAATCACTATAAGCTATATGGAAATATGCCATTACAGCTATGGAATAGGTAGCACCTGAAAGTATGATAAGGTAAGGGGTGAACCGAAAACTACCTAATAACTGGAGTAATCATTTGTACGCATTTGTCGGATTATTCCTCTTCCATATTCAGCCTTCCGTCTATGTTCTCTCGGATTACTCCTATTTTATATTATATGTTTTATTTTATTTTATCTTATCTATGTTCTGTTAATATGTATACTACCTTCTTTTCCCGTACTTTGCTTAATCCAAAAATTTTAATTATAAATTACGAAACTTTCTTCATTTACGCTATAATTCCACTGAACCAATATATTCCAAACTTCCGAGAATCAACAAAACAAAATACAAGTTTCATATAAAGTGTTTAGTAATATTGCTATTAGCATATAACGTTCGTTTATCAAAAGTCACTATTCCATTTTGTTCTTCCCCGAATTAAGGACGATATTTACGCCTAAACACTATTTCAGTGTAAGTTAGGTAAAGATCAAATAGTATGCTACAATAGTGTAGTAATAGAGCTCCCCAAGGCTATTTCTGTTCTGAAAATTGAGGCACTGGTTACATGTTGCCTGAAACGCGATAATTCTAGGCATTGTTAGTTTGGTAAGTTTCGGCTAATACAACTTGAAGAGCAATTAACTAGAGAAGCAATGAATATGATTACACAATAATATGGTTCAACATATTATAGCAAATTCTTTTGTATGTTCTGATAATGAAAGCGTTTATTATTAAACTCTTCTAAGAATTCACGATCTATTCTTGATTAAAATTATAGTGTAGATACTTCAGAGATAGAATGTTAGCGCTTGGAATGTGTTCTCATACGAATAAGATTCCACAGAAATATTCCTCTTTTAATTAACAATGCCTATATGCTTAAAACATTCATTACCAAAGTACTATATTTTAGGCGCGGGTCAAACACAAGCGGAGCGGGCGCGGGCGTGCCATAAGCGCACCTCTTGAATCTGTTTTGCACCACGTCCTTCTTATACATTTTGTATGAAAGAATTTTGGACAGGCGTCGAGACGGCACGCCACGGTTGTGCCACGGTTGCGCCGCCTTTCCAAAATTATTTCATACAAAATGCCAATAGCGCACCCGATGCACGCCGGCAGCGCGCCCGCGGCGCGCCGCGCCGCTTGTATATGTCCCGCGCCATAGGATACATTTAGCGTTACATTTTGCGGAATATTAGAAGTTAATTTTATCTCTTGTACCTACTTTGTTAAATTGATCTGTAAAAGAAGAGAAGAATAAAATTATAATCTAAAAGAGAGCGCCGGGGCAAATTTGGTCATTTGATTTTGTACGACATAATATGTGTCATACTATTTCTATACTGCTTTTATTCCATTATTCCGCAACGCCGTACAAAAATCATGGAGACAAGAGGAAAAAACCTCTACCTGTACTTTTGAATTCTCATCTGCACTCAGTTGGACATCTTACAAGTGACGGCATAGTGCTGAATCTTATTATTTTATTTATGCTCTTATATCGTTCTAGATAGGTCCCCCCTGGTGGTTCAAATGACCTATAAATTTTTCAACATGGGCCTGTAGTCTATTTCCAAGATCTTAAAGAGAGAACATTAACGCAAAAGAATGAGTTATTTTTTTCTTATTTACTTTTATCACATGTTTAAATCAAAATCGCAATAGTGAAACCACATAACAATTTTCAAGGGTTCCCGTAACAATTGCGACTATACCAGCAGAATTGGAATGATCGTTGCTTATCGATTCGAATTCACAGAAATAACCCATGGCATCCCTTCGTGTTAGAATAAACGGACGTGTGGATAATATTGTGTCAAGGCTTACGTGGATTTAGTTTGGAAAAAAGCTTGGTAAAATAAAGGTTTCAATCGATATGAATTGCGTGAATTTACTTCGCACGCTACAGAACTGGAAACCGTCCGTTTTTTGTTATACTGTTTAGTTGAATGGAAATTGGATAGTAATTGAGTATGAATTCATTTGAATTTACATAATATAAAATAAAGTAGGTAAGTTACCATTTAATCTATATCATAAGAAAAACAATTTAATTGGTAGATATTATTTTAAGTAGATATTTTATTTTTTGATGTCTCAAGGATATTTTAACTTTCTCTTGAACATAATATACTCGATCCATTAGAATTATCTCGTTGATAATACTTAAATTTCATATTTACACTCCAGTAACGTGGAGTCCAACTCAAAGAAAATCACTCTACCTACCTACTCCTTACTAACACTGTCTATCTCGCAGGCAAATTGTAATATTTCGCCGTTTACAAATCGGCATTTTGTAATATGCCGAAAATTCGTATTTAGAAATTTTTGGTAAATAGAACGTTATATGGTAATAAGCGGCGAAATTGTACAATTTGCCTGCGACATATAAATTACATTAAATAGTAACGATAACCTCAAAAAACACAATCTTCTATGCAAGATTAATGAGATCCAACGAACAAGCCCGACGTTCGCACACATTCCCTAATGGATATTTATTGCGCCATCATTACATCGCGGGCCGGAATCAATTCTAGTCTATTACTAATTTGTACGTTAAACTTTGTAGGAATTTAATCGAATTAAAGTATCAGAATTAGTTTGCGCTCGCGTCAATCGCTTACATGCAGCATGCTCGACGTCGAAAGCTGAAATATGCGAGGCGCTGCCAATATACGCTAATTAAATATTTTGTTGCTGTGTTGTGCTTTATTTATTGCTTGCTTGATAATCGTGTTGTGTGATGAATAAAGGATTCCATTTTGTAGTAAGTTGATATGTTCAAATAATCTATTTGCAAGGGTACTATTTGGATGGCTGGGATGTTGAAATAATAATGATTTTTTTAATTCTTCATGCTTAGCTTAAGCTATCCTTGATAATATTGTTTCGTTAACTCCTTCACGCAAAAACTGCTGAACCGATTTTCATGAAATTTGGGATAAACATAAGTAGGATAGTTTTGATCCTGAAATCCCATGAGAACGGGAACGTTGCGGGTTTTCATTTGACTACGCGAGCGAATCTGCGGTCGAAAAACTAGTATAACATAAATAAATGTTATAATATTTTCTTAACTAAATATGGGATCTAAAAATAGTACATACATATCTCATAATAACTCGGAATAGATAATTGCGGTATGTCTATTGAGTCGTTTTTAAAGAAAAATCTTACCTAGCGGCTCATTAGCTTGCATAGAAATGCGTTTATAATTAATAGGATCAAAAAGAAATAATGCTTTGTAATAAATAGCTTGCATATTTCCACGCTGTTTTGCGGTTTTTACGTGGATTTATTTGTAATTAAACAGTCTGTAACACTGTTCATCTATTATTATTTAGAAAATTTATATATTACATTTATTAAATGTATATATACAACATAATATTATTATGTACTATTGCCATATTTTTATAGTAACACATTTCTGTTTTTATGCCTATATAGCTGATACAACGAAGTGAATTAATCTCTATTCGTCAATAAATAAAGCTTAATTTATCTCCTCTCATTTTGATCCTCTTTTTTCATTATAACAAACTAATCCTATTATATACTAATCTATCATTCACAACTAACCGTTCCAAACCAATTCCAAACTAAGTATAGCGCGCTCTACACTACTCTAAAATTCAATATAAATTCGCGTAAACATCAAAACCATCCAGATTTCATTCCACCAAACTAATATAAAGGTGAAGAACGTTGCAGTAATTCATTAACGCAACAATACCTCCCGAATTCTACTGAGCGATGGGTAAAACATTTCTAATTACAAAATTCCATCCCATTTGATAGCGCAGCTTTACTCCGAGTTTCTGGATGGGTGTAAATTGTAAAACATGGATTCAAATATTTACTGAATGCCTCGCTGGACGCACGGCCCCTGAGACCGGTGTGCGAAAATACGAAGGAGTATTTTGGGAAAGCTGAATTTGGTTCACATAGTTTGAGAAATTGGTAGTTAAACAGTCTATGAAAGCTTATTTTGAAACAATTTTGAAAATACAAATTGAAAATCGACGTTGCTATTTACATATTATAATGATATGAAAGAAAGAAATTTAGTGATGTTACGACACCTAAGTATTTCAATCTACCATTAATCATAATTAACAACCTATGTGTGATATAGCATAAATATGGATTCTACGTATTCTAAGAACTTGGAATATATGTAGGTAAAAACCGTAAAAATGCATTTTGACATTAATTAACGAAATAACCCTTTTTAACATTGTTATAATTATTATTAAACTGTTTTCACACTATAACTTTACCACTTTAACATGACATGCAATATAAACGATAAAAATTCAACAATAAAGTATCAAAATTTCTTGTATTTACGCATTTAAAACGCCGCGTAAGGGTCCGATATCGAAATTACACCAATACCCCTACCACGAGCTAGTAATCGAATCTTGCGTTCACATGTTGCATTCGACAGGTAAGCGGCGTCAGTATTTGTTGAAAGCATCTGTCAAATAAGTGACTCATGTTACCCGTTACTCATGTTACACGATTATCTATGGAACAAGGCTTAACTTGATAGCGGTAAGATTTTGAAGGTTTATTTTAAGGGTGGAAGCAAACGGGCCACCGACCACAGACAGCCACTATTGTCCAACGACCGTCACTTGATTTATTTTTTTCATATATTATGTTGCGGACCCTTCTGTAGCGAGTCACAACCAGCTACACGTTTGAGGTGCGTCTATACATAATAATATGCTAAAAGAGTGTTAAGTGGCTGTCTGTGGGAACGCTAGAGGCGCTGTTCCATTTTCCATACAATCTTTTAACGCAATCGCTAGCGGGAGACCAACGTAAACTCATGGTAGGTGTCCAGTACAATGCCATATATGTCACGTGCGCCATACTTTTACGAGGGATCATGTCATAGGAGCAATAAAGTTGCGACTCCAATATGTTTTGGCGATTTTACGACGTGTGTCCATCTGATCATAAGTTGCGAATCTTTAGTACTGAATATTAAATTTTATGGGAAGCCGATATATCGACACGTAACCTTGTTATTTAGTTATACTTTTTATACCTATGTTGTACATATTTTCAATATCCACTATTCAGTTTGTGCGGGTTATAAAAAGGTGGATACTATATTTCATCAAATATATATTATTATAATTACTACAATGCAGTACTAGTAAAATATAAATACATCACGTTTAAATTCGTTTGATACAATCAATTTAAATTAAAGCCTAATTTTCGCTCACAAAATAACCGCAATTAAATCGTAATCCAAAATCGAACTATTGAATTAAAAATGTATATTTCTATCATATATTGAACTAGCTGTGCTCCACGGTTTTACCCGCAGTGCTCCGCTCCTTTTGGTCTTAGCGAGATGATATAATATAGCCTTCCTCGATATAATATGGGCTATCTAAAACTGAAAAAAATTTCAAATCGGACCAGTAGTTCCCGAGATTAGCGCCTTCAAACAAACAAACTCTTCAGCTTTATAATATTAGTATAGATTAACCCATCAAAATAGTGCCACTGAATCTCTGCATATGAGATAAAACCATAACAAATGCTTTTCGGAAATACTCTGAAAGGTGATCCCAATAATTTATATCAGTTAAAACTTAAATGTATTAAGTTAGAACGGAAGCTCCAGCTTAATCAATTTTAGTTTCGAGTAATTAATGACACAGAGTTGTTTACATAGCTATTAAGATGTTGGGATGTCTGCCCATAGTTTTAAATGACTAGTTTGAAGCCGTTTCAGATTTTCATGTCCTTGTTGCAGAAGTTGTAATTAATTTCATATCGTGGAGCAGAAGTTGTGAATAGGAACGTAATAATAAAAATAATATGAAAGTTTTAATGGAAATGGTTATAATAAGCAGTTGAACAGATTTTTCAATATTTTTGTTGTTGGATTTATCTTAGCTCAGATAATAACTGTTAAACGACTTACAAATAAAACGTTTCCAGGCAGAGTTGCAGCTAGTTATTTAATATTAAGTTTCATACTCAAGAATTTACCGACTGACTATTTGTCTTTTTATATTATTTAAATATCTAATTTTATATAATAATTTCACGTTTTCCATTCGTCAATAAGTCTTTATTTCATGTATAATAATATTGGAGTATAACCAGACACAAAATACACTATTATTAGTTTGAAAATTAAAAGCTTACAACTCTCTGAACTCTCTTAAAATAACACTTTTCTTTCTCATAATTAATTATCTCTTTATTTCAATCGTTTCTGATAATATAACACGCGATAAATATAAATAAACAGTTCTACAGTGTATTTATTCACGATAAATAAACATACACCAACTCTAAAAGGATAAAAACTAGCAAGTTTAATAAAATAAACAAATTCAAGTCAAACTGCGATTCGATTGAAGTAATGGCGGAAAGTAAACAGTCTCTCAACGAGGTTTGTGTCTCACTAAGTTTTACAGAAGTGGCTGAGTTTGGTTTACAAAGCGACCGACATCGCTGACTATCTACAACTTCAGCCTAAACTACATATCGTGTGGGATAGGGGATAAGCGTAGAGCGTATTTTTGAAACTAATATAACAAACTTAGATTTTTATCATTTATTTAATACGATTTAACGATACTAACTAACGTCATCACCATCAGCCTATTGTGTTCAAACTGGGACACGGGCCTCTCGTGAGGGATCAGGTCGTAGTCTACCACGCTGTTCAAGTTGGTTGGCAGATATCACAATAATGTTATGTAATCAAATTTATCGATTCTTCGACGTGTCGGTTTCCTCACCATGTTTTCCTTCACCGTTCAAGATAAACTGATTAATCGATTAAAAAAACTTGCAGCATTAAAAAGCTCTGCGAGTAATATAGGTTATATTTATTCTGGCGAGCGGTAGGAAGGGAAAGTGGCTAGTTATAAGGGTAATTTTTTTAAGTTTGTAAATTACAATCTCTGGAAATAAAGGAACACTGTTGGAAAAAATTACACCGGGCAAAACTTAGATTATCCTTGTTTTAATTCTTGTGTTTCTTAGAGAAATAGGTCACGGTCATATTATTTTCATCAGGGTTCAACAGAGAGTGTACAGCAATTTATTTAATACAAAAAATAAAATTTATTTAATTTATTTTTATTAAAAAGTGGAAGCATTCTGTACAAGTTCATTGAATATTAATGCAATGAAAAGAAACCTCTTGTAGAGTTAATTCAACAATTTTATTGAATTTAACATTACTGTGACATTGTTTTAGTTGGTACGCAAACTATCACTAGCAAATGAGTAATTACAACTAAGGGCAGAATTTTAAAATGAAGTACCTAAGCCATACCTAAGCGGTTTTTTTTTATTGTACGGTTTTCACAATAATTTTATTTTTTTAAACATGATTAATTTTTATTGCATCATAAGATCATAATTTTAATGTAAGTTTTAATAAAAATCTTACAAATTTAACGTTTTAACCGTTCCACGTTTTAGACCTACACCGTGTCTAAAAACTTAGTTGGGTCCATGTGGGCCATATTTGCTGAGCGGCCAATTATAGCTGTATTCTGTATGTATAAGATTTAAACAGGTGTTTGCGAACTTGCCGGTGTAAATATTTATGTTTCGTTCCTTTTAAGATTAAAAAAATATATTAAATTTAGATTTTTTTATAAAAATTGCTTGTATCTTTTAAGATGAAAAAATATATTAAATTTACTGAATTCTATTAGTTTAAAATCAAATGAAACAGATCATATTATACTGATAGCTATAGATAGGGAAAATTGAAATGAAGAATTTAATTTCTCTGTTGCACTAAAAAGTAATAACAGATTCAAAATACATTCACAAGCTTTTTACAAAGAGTAATTAATATAGTATATTAATCTTATTTATTTATATATTTATTTATTTTTTAAAGTTAAGTCTAACTAAGTTTGAAGATTGTACCTACATAAAAATTTCTGTCTCTAAATATGTATTGTTAAAATCATATTGTTAAAAATATGCTAAGCCGACGGAGGTCACTGGTTGACCCCGCACAGGATTTTCCTAGTGGGTTAACCAGGGATTTACTACAATTTATATGAGTTGTAAAAATTGTGAAACAAATAAATAAATTTGAAATTTGAAATTTGAAATTTTGATTTGAATATTTTTTTTTAATATTTTATTCATTGAATGAATTATCTAGACAGGTAAACTTTACATAACTTGTTGAACTTTAATGTTATAAATGCAATGATAGACAACATCACCAATAGATTTTACCAATATTTTTTAGTCATTAATCTCTATATAATTATTAAATAAATAGCCAATAATAAACAGATAACAGATAATTCAAAATATGATTGCTAATTGAGGCTTACCAATATCCTCAATTATCAAACGTAATCCTTTGAACAGCGATAATAATCTAATTTGTATAGCCATTGTATTCACATATGTCATACTTGATGCATTACCGATATATTATCTTCTTAGTACTGTAATTTAACTATCTATTTACTCCGGCTTTACGTACGTATCCTATACTAGCTGCGCCCCGCGATTTTATCCGTAGTGCTCTGCTCCTGTTGATCTTAGCGTGATGATATTACATAGCCTATAGCTTTCCTAGATAAATGGGTTATCTAACACCGATAGAATTGTTCAAATCGCAACAGTAGTTCCTGAGATTAGCGCGCAAACTAACAAGATCTTCAGCTATATAATATTAGTAAAGATAATACACTAGTTTTCCACCCGCGGCTCCGCCCAATTTGTCAAAAACCTAATAAATTATATACTAAAACCATCCTCGAGAACCATTATATCCATTAAAAGAATCGCATGATAATTCGTTGTGTATTTTTAAAGATTTAAGCATACCTAGGGAAATTGTAGTGATGTTCTACATAATTTTCGGATATGTTATCATTCAATTAATTCAACTGTTCTTTTGCTTTTCACAGAATTTTCATAGAAACAAAATACGCTACATAATTGCTCTCTTCCTACATTATTATTAAATCTATTTTGTTTCAGTTTCCTTATGATAAAAAGTATGAAATTGTCCCAGATGCCAAGGACGTCATTAAATTCTAGCGGAAACTAAGTATAAGACCCTTCCTCCTGTCTTATATTTTCCGCTAACTAAGTTTGACTTGAACAAAGCTGTCCTGTGCAAGAAAAAAATTGTTACAAAATTATATTACTGTACATTTGAAAGTCACAAATCAAATAAAAACTATTGTAATAAACTTCAATATAGCTAAACTAGCAATTGTAATTTGCTTAATGTAGCAGCTGTACAAGCCTTATAAGATTCACTTTAATAATGAAAATAAGTATTTATAAGGAGACTTTTTTTGAAAAATTTCATCCAAATCTGTCCATGCTTGACGGTGAAAGAGTAATTAATATTTTTTATTATTTACTAACACACAATATACACTCAAAACTCTCATATCCAACGATTTAGTTTTCAAAGATAGAGATTGTGTTACTTAATGTGTGCTATTTTCAACATCGTGCTCTAATAATTATGGACAAATATTAAATGGTGTTGTTAATTTGGGACTGAGTTGAATTAAAAATTTAAAGGTCATAAAAAAAAATCATTCGCATTCTAGTCATATCGTAATCTCTTTATAAATAGACCGGGAGATACTGACACAAAATTTCGAGTCATTTGTAACAGGATGGCGGTTCTACAGGGGTCTTAGTACGCAATGATAAAAAGAAAAATGATGGTGTGATCGCTGGTATCGGTGGTTTAGTCGCGTGAGCGTTAGCCGAACTCGTCGGAAAAATAGCGAAAGTCAAACGATTTGTAACACAAAAATTTTAGTATTTACCGATAGCCCATAAAAAAGAAGTAGGCGGTAGTGTCATGCCATACTTTTCCGGTGTGACTTACAGCCCGCCATACCGACGCGAATATGTTGATTTAAATAAAACAATTATTCAACCATTTGTACCAGGCTAACTTTTGCACAGGTAACCATCGTCGTGCAGCCATTTACGAAAATCGCTATGCCATACTTTTCGGACGATTCCAAATGGTCGCCATACCGCCGAAAATCTGCAAAAAAAATTTATTTCGCCAAACTTTTTGTACCAGTATTGCATTTGGATTTTTGGAGAGTATTTGATAAAATGTGACCATTATTATATTTGCCATACTTCTAGTAGGGGGAAAAAGTGCTGTCATACTTGAAAAATTAATTTAGTATTAATTTATATAAGTGAAGATTTCCAACACCTAGATCTTTGAAATTTTGCATTTATATTCTTTGATCCTCAAACTTCCAGGAAAAATAAGTGCCATACTGTTACAAATCGTTTGACTTTCGCTATTTTCCGACGAGTTCGACTAACGCCCACGCGACTAAGCCGCCGGTACCAGCGTTCACACTTTCATTTTTCTTTTTGTCATTGCGTACTAAGAACCCTGTAGAACCGCCATCCTGTTACAAATGACCCGAAATTTTGTGTCAGTATCTCCCGGTCTATATATATTTCAGGTAATTACAAGAAAACACCTTAAGGGCTTGATGAAATCGCTAAAAGCGTAACTGCCACTTTCATTCATCGAAAAAAGAGCTTTATGACTTTATGATAAGGTGTTTATTTGTATACTTCTAGATAAGCAATCAACGCTTCTTGTCTCGTAAAGGCGACGACTGCTCGGCCGAGATATAAACGTTTAATGGCAGGCTGTGGCAAAAACGGCCGCCAGTGCAACCGAGATTATAATATTGGAGTTTCAATTGCACAAGTTTGTACAATTTGCTGTTTTGCACTATCACATTATGGTGTTTAAGTTCCGGTTATGACGTATTATTTTGCATAGTTTTAGGAGTGTGATTTATCACTGTGCAAATTTAGTTTTGGGAAAGATTTCGGCAAATCTATCTAAAACATTGTATTAATGAGAAATGAAAGAAGAAATTTAGGATTCGCAAATAAATTTACTAACGCAAAAATATCTTCACCTAATTGTATGATTAATTTTTATGCTGTTTGTTATTCCAGTTTTATGGCCGTGAGTAATTGTAAATTAACCTCATATTTTTTTCAGGTAATATTCAGCTTTAATGTCTCTTTATATTAACCACTATCTACACAGCTCCTCAGCACCAAAGAATTCAGCATTTTATCAGTACCCAGTCATCAGTCCCAAAACTTGTGA
Organism: Colias eurytheme; assembly: GCA_907164685.1. Lineage (NCBI taxonomy): Eukaryota > Metazoa > Arthropoda > Insecta > Lepidoptera > Pieridae > Colias > Colias eurytheme. The sequence goes on along the minus strand of CAJQZN010019309.1, from coordinate 4,135 downwards.
CATTACCGCGAGTCTCCCACGTACGAAGTTTGACAAATTACTTCATGTTACACCACAAACTCGAGGCACAAAGAAGTTGCATGCAGTATCGGAACTTGGTTGCAATAAAACTGTTATTTGGGTTAATTTTATTCTGATATAGGTTCATGAATACGAAGCGTCAGGATGTTAAAAGTTGCAGGAAACTTGTCAAGTTAGTTGCGTCCTTTGGTGCCTTTTGATATTATATTTTGTTAAGATATTATGATTTGATTTAAGTATTTTATTGCTTATCTTGTAGTTAATTTGAAAGCCGAAGATTATTATTGGTAGTTTTTGTGGAAACTCCTGAAAATCTCTCAGAACGGTTCTTGTATAGCAATTAAATTGGTCAAGCACATGTTTATATTTAGGGTTCTGCACACGAAAATGTAGGTACGCTGTTTTTTTGTTAATGATGAAATATATATTTGTTAATAAAATTTACTATGCATTACCGATGCTTGATCATAAATTAATATTTTATGAATAATTATTAGAATAATATAAATAATTTAAACTTAAAACTAATTTCTTGTAAAGAAAAATTATTGCAATGATTCTAGTCGTATAAAGGGACCACCTTAGAAATAAAGACATAACAGTTAAATTCGTGGTGAAGAATATAAAATAGAAATACCAAAATCACACACGAAACAAATATATAAACGAGAAAAATCTACGTCATTACAATATAATAACGACACAGAGGCCATTGTAATTAAATGTTAATATTTGCCATCAGCGACTTAATGGAAATTTTGTTCCTTACATTTACAATGTCTCTGGTAACGTTTGAAGCTTTTGATCCCATCTTGTCTCATTTTAATGTCTGTATTACGTTTCATTCGGAACTAGCTTTCATTTACGGTATCCATTTCCGAATTTGAACTGATTTATGTTATTTAGACTGGCTGTTTGATAGAGATTTAAATCGCGGTACCCTTTATTTAAATATGCTTGGGTTCAAAGTACTCGGAAATAGGTGGCTTTTACCTACGAAACTTCGCCACGTATAACTAAGGCTACATTATCATCTTTGATAGTTGATTTAATCACTGACGCTCATTCTTTTTGCTATGTTTATAATTTTATATTTAAATCAGAAGACCCCCTCCCTTAGCATATAAAAAGCATAGTTTTCGTTTAATTAGTAGCGTATTGTTATCCGTAGATACAACTTTGAACAATACAATATATTCGTATTGTATAGATTTCAAATACATTAATTATAAATTGTCAATACTAATTAGTAATTATCTTTGCTAGAATTAAACAATCTAGATCGCCCAGTTAAAATAATATTCTGATTCGAAATTCCGATATTAAGCCATGAACAGTTTTGGTTAGATTAAATTATTTTATTTAAATGAATCCTATTCAAATATCAAACGTCAATATTATTTGTCATTTGTACAAAATATGATTTCGTCATGATTAGTTTCATGTTTATAATCGTACTCCATTATTTCATGCAAATAACGCGCTCATTATATCCACAATGGAATATTGGCAAACGATTTTATATTGGCTTATGAATGCGTTAGTTTTTCCTCGATTTTGTTCATGTATTAGAAAAATGTAGTGTTGACTCTCTCATAACTGTGTATAGACATACAAGTAAATACGCTTTTCAAATGGTCGCTGTTGTCAATTAAGGGAAAAATAAATCAGTAAAAAGCTTCTGTAGATAAAATCAAATAATTTTTATGTAAACCGTCTATAACTTTAATATCGGTGCCAATTAAAGTTTAAGAATTGTTATTTTTTTAACATTATATCCTAAAATCTACAATCACAGGTTGAATCTATTTACCTCAAGTCTAATTAAATATCTAATATCTAATATATATTATAAAGGCGAAAGTTTGTAAGGATGTATGGATGTATGGATGTATAGATGTATGGATGTTTGTTACTCTTTCACGTAAAAACTACTGAACCGATTACAATGAAATTTAGCACACATATAGAGGGTAACTTGGATTAACATATAGGATAGGTTTTATCCCGGAAATCCCACGGGAACGGGAACTATGCGGGTTTTCCTTTGAAAACTCGGGCGAAGCCGCGGGCGGAAATCTAGTACTACCTATATTAATATGCAAAAAATTCGTTAATAATATCACTAAAATCAAAGTATGACATAGGAATTGAATCAGTAGGCATACAATCAGTTCCCAGCACTGTTCAAACAATTAGTTATATTATAACAAGCTGACCATTGGCCATGTTTCACTGGCGTGTACAGATAAAACCGAGTAATGTACAATTAGTGCCTGTGCCATAGGCATCCGAACATTAGCAGTTAAATAGTACATGCGTTTTGTTACAAAGTACCCATGAATGTGCTCAAATTTGCGGCCACGATAAAGTAAAACGTATTACTCATTTTAACTAATGTTATTTAGTTTGAAGTATGTGTTCTCATTTTATACATACTTTTGGTATGAAAATCTGCATAAATGTCATGATAATTTATTTTGTTTTATTTCACAAAAAATGAACATACCTTATTATATTTCGTGTCTGCGATATTCCAGTCTAGTCTTGTGTATCAACAATTGAAATAAGTACGTTTTATTGCTTTAAGCTGATCTTCGATTGATAAATGAATCTTTATATGAATAAAATGAACATTGTAGAGTCATTTGATTAAATACAAGTTATTTCTGTCCTCTAGAAGGTACTTATTAATTTACAAGGTAAAATGTATAAGTTAGTAACAAATTTGTTTTTCACATTATGACACGTTATCTAATTAAAGTTGTTGATGAAAATGGATTCAGATTGAAACCGTCTTAACAAGTTAATAAACAAAAACATCAATCATGAAACAGCTTGCCAGTTAACTTCACGAGCGTACAAAGAAATCCAATTTTCTGGAATAGTTCTCCAATTTGGAATTGGAATACTTCCAGATTTCTAACGCCCATGATCATGACAGCGGACCCGCTTTTCATTGAATAAAATGTTATTGTTTTGATTTTATATATTTTAGAAGACTCGCTTTGCGTAGTAGCGCCCTGTTTAGGCAAATTACAATTAAATAATGTACACCATAATGATTCACAATTTTCTAAATCATATTTACTTTTTCAGGTGTTTGTATCTTTTTGTCACTGGTACCTTGTATTAATTATTATTTACTTCTATGTAACAGTAACATTTGTTATGTTGACTCCTTTTCAAATTGATAACTGTAGATAAACAATTGATGGTATGATGGATTATAAAATGCTGTTCTTCTTCAAACATTTCTACTCCTTTAATCTGAAATATTCCAATTCATATTATATTCTACCCAATTATTTAGAGTATGTTGTAACTACATACGATAATTACATACATAAGTACATGAACGTATGTAGATGTCATACATACGTATGTCTAAAACACTTCCCTCATTTCCAGGCAGTCGTGGAAAGCTTCATAAACGTTCCATAGGCCTAACAAATATACAGATATTAGCATGACCAAGTTTGCCGTTTCAGCGAGTCTGTTATCTCAATACTTCAGACATTGCAAGCTCATTTATATAACGAATTAGCTCAGTATTCTGTATTTGGTTGTGTTTAGTTTCAGGGTGTTAGTTAAACAGCTCTGGCCTTTATTAGAGCGTTTGTCGCTGTTTAACTCAAACTAATTCATTGCAATGTATGTGTTTAAATATATGGCTACTGCTTTATATGTTTATACTAGCTTACCGCCCGCGGCTTCGCCCGCTTTGTCTATAACCTAATAAATTATATACTAAAACCTTCCTCTTGAATCACTTTATCTATTAAAAAAAACCGCATCAAAATCCGTTGCGCAGTTTTAAATATTTAAGCATAGGTACAAAGGGACATAGGGAAATAGGGACAGAGAAAGCGACTTTGAATTATACTATGTAGTGATGGTCTATAAACATCATTGGACGTTCTATCCAAAAACTTTAAAATTATTTTATGTATCATGGACAAACATGAGTAATGTACAAACTGTCAATTCACAAAAATAATTTGGATGGTATCTAAGATTTTCATTTTTCATATTTTTCTGTTGAAAAGCTTAAAGTCAAAGTTCATACCAATAAGCTTATAAGCATTTCATTTCGTAGTAGCATTACACTGTT
>CAJQZN010019308.1:0-19008 GCA_907164685.1 Colias eurytheme | reverse complement strand
TTGGCGGGACGTACGTCAAGATGGACCGTAAATAAGACGCTTTACATGGATGAAAAAAAATATTTATATTTTGGTGATCACAGTTGGTGATATTTTGCCATAGAGTAATCAGAGTTGAATCAGAGTTTATTATTATCTACATAGCATAGATTATAGATATCTATACTTCAACTGTGGGTCTTCAGATTTTGGCGGGAATTGACAAAGTGAAATGTGAACTAACTTTCTTTATTGTTACAATGTCACATATTACTTACGTTGTATTGTAAAACTTGCAAAGTTTATTACCCAAGCACACCTTAGTGCTTTGCTTTCAAAATATCTGCTTAATCTGTTTGGTTTCAGACTTCAATTAAAAAAAATATTGAATACTGATATATGTACATATAATATTATTATGATTATGATATTAATTGTTAGAGAACTTCAGTGTATAAGTCTGACTGCAACGAAAGGATTTTTAAAAAGTTTGATGTGAGTAAGATTATACATTTCTACTGGGATTTCACACTCACTGGTATGATTATAACCTACTTATTAGAACTGTATTCTAATTAATTTTGTAAACAGCAAAATATGTCGATGATTTTTAGTGTAAGTATCTATATATGTACTAGTCTCGGAACAATATTTTAAGCAACACGAGTGACGAGATATAGCCATTTTCGAGTGTGTAACTACTAAACTACATAAACCGTAATGGTTTTGCTGTAGTTCAAAACTTAACTAGATATGAAGTGGGTAGGTAGTTAGGTACCTAATTATTAATAGTTTAGTAATGTGATCAAAATTGAATATTATTGTGTTCCTAGTTAGTTAGGTACTTATCGTTTAAAAGTTACTTCTTTTATAATAAATAAAATAAATTATCGTGTTGCGGTGTTTATTGTTAAATTCCTCGGAGACGTCTCGACCGATTCTTATGAAATGTTGTGTGCGGCCTAGGTAGGTATATGTCTATTTATTGGGCATGGTAGAACCACGTTTTCTGGGACAGATTATTAGCCACTAAGCATATATATAAAATTTCCGTAAGTATATAAAAAGGTAATCTATGCCACTAAGTATGTAGTGTGTGTCGTGGCCATATCGTAGATTTGGTTATTTCATGAAATGGTTGAATGTTTATTGGCCACATCATGATTTCAGATGTGGTTTGAGTAGATCAATGATAAGAAATCGTTTCTGGTTATGGCCAACTAAACGCGCGATTTTTTCATGAAATGATCAAATAACATAATAAGTATCGTAAAATAGTTACAATTATAATATGAAGAAAGTCATATCAAAGAATTTACGACGAAGAGGTTCGAGTACTATGGAAACTGCGGATCACTAGGTACATACTATAAAACAAAGTCGCTTTCTCTGTCCCTATGTCCCTATATCCCTATGTCCCTTTGTACGCTTAAATCCTTGAAACTACGCAACGGATTTTGATGGGTTTTTTTTTAATAGATTCAAGAGGAAGGTTTATATGTATAATAACATGCATCAAATAGTTGAGAAGTACTGTTATTTTTGAGGTTTCTAATGTGATGTCGTAAAATATTACATTTTTTCCGCTTACATTGCAAACGCAGGCTGAACCCTACGAGTTTTATCAAAATAATGTAATAAGTATTATACACATTGAAAAGGTCTACAGAAAAGTCCATGATGGTATATGTCTATCTCTTATGGATAACCCACAATAACTCTTTTTTGTCATTTACTTTTTACGACAAATAATGGCTAATTTTCGAAGCGATTTTAACTAATACAGCATTAATCCTTGACCAATTAAATGCCTTGAATACATTGTTCATTTATTATAGATCTATATGGCCCTTTACACCGTATGATTTAAGTGAATATTTTCGAAGATATTACAGATTTAAAAATTGCGGGACGTAGCGTTTGCGGCGGTACCGGCCGGCCGCCCGGCTATATATTTTACACCCGTGCGAAGCCGGAGCGGGCCGCTATGTTTTTATATACCTACAACGTTCACAGTTTTTCTGTAGTGTATTTAGTATCAGCATTGCACCCGTGCGAAGCCGGGGCGGGTCGATAGTATTAAGTATAGGATTGCGTTAAAGGCAAAATTTAAATAGATATTTTCGATGAATAAACACATTATATCTAGTACTTAAATCAATGATCATGAATGATAACAAATAATACTTGACACTATTTGGTCCGCCCGTTGTCAATTAATGATTAAAATTCTTTATCAAGCGTTGTGCGAGCGACGTAATTACATATAATATAGTGTGATAGTGTGCCATAGTCACCAGTCGGCAGTCACGCCAGTTCACATATCAACGCAAGACGCAAACCAGTTGTCTTTTGTATGAGGTAGTGAGTGGTTGCGTCAAATTAAATAAATTTACAATATGCCGAAAATTCACAATTTTGGTGCCGGCCCGGCGAAAATGCCTGAAGATGTAAGTACCCATTGAAATGTATTGAAATAATTTAAATTATACCACAAATAGATACATCATACAAGTTTATGGTTATAGGTGTATGAAGCAATACGAGAGGAGTTAACAAACTTTAAAGGATCGGGAATAAGTTTGATGGAGACCAGTCACCGGTCGTCTACATATATGACCTTTAATACTGAGATACAAAATGTTGTTAGAAGACTGTTGTAAGTAAAATATGTCCTATTTACTGAAAATATTACAATATCAAAATACGCTGTTCATTTAAATAATTAATTATCATTTGAATATAAAAAAATGTATAAATTAGGCACATGCAAATAAGTGTAGAAATGCCCACCAATATTTAAATTATTATAAACACAATCGATTCGTGTTTAAACAATAGAACAACTACAAATAAAAGGTGTGTTTTTTTTCCTTATAACGTCGTCTTTACATCAATAGTATGAACGTTGGAAATTGTTTTCCCGCTTTATAGTGATAATATACCTACTAAATAATAATACTATAGATCGAGAAACTGTAAAATTCTATGCTTCCTCATATTATAGACATTTTTTTGGTATCGGGGAGGAAATCTTCAAAAGATACTCTCTTTTGAGGGAAAAAAAAGAGCATGTGGGATTGTTACACACTAAAACTTCCTCGACGGCCAAACCCAAAGCATGGTAGCGGGGACTCCGGGATCTCTCGTAGAACATAAACTACAGAAAAAAAAAAATAGTAGTAAAACTAATAGTCCTAATACTACTCTACTTTACATAGATAATTTAGTTAAAATCTGTAAACTAGATATTCCACAGGATCAGATACAATTTAGTCGTAATATTATTTGCAGAAATGTACCCAGCAATTACAAAATCCTGTTTCTCGCTGGTGGTGGTCAGGGCCAATTTGCTGCTGTACCTATGAATTTAATTTCAAGGACGGGTACTGCGGATTACGTTGTAACAGGTAAGTCAAATATATTTCGGATTCATAATATTTGATATGTGATAGATAAAGAAGTAGTTTGGATTAAAATATTGAAATGCCTTTGAAACCTTCATTGAGCTGATTTTTATTTTTTAGTCACTTACTTACTCTGTTTCCATCTTCTTATAATTTTACGTAAAGTTTGTCGGATGATTTTTACTAATTCTATTAGTTGGGGTGCCATAATCGAATCTGATAAACGGATCGTACAAATCGGTCCAGCCCTACTTGATGTAGGTTAGGTTTGTACCCGGGCGTGATAACCTATGATCGCACAAGTGAATAGAACTGCCAATTTATGTTAATATAACTACCAATTATCGTACTGTATTTCTTAAGGGTTGCATCATTTAAATCTTATATTCTATCTATTATATTTCTATATAACCAAGGTATATTATTTCATCATTCAAAGATTTAATGTTTCCTATATTTTCAGAATTTTCAAGTTTTCCTAAATTGAATTTAATTCCAATTTCTACCCATCTAATATCAAAAATTAAAATTGCGTATTGTTCCCAGGATCATGGTCAGCAATGGCGGCTAAAGAAGCGAAGAAATATGGCAAAGTGAACATGGTTTTGCCACCAACAGATCGTTATGTGGGCATCCCAGACCAATCTACTTGGAACCTGGACCCTAATGCCTCATACGTCTATATTTGTGGAAACGAAACTATCCACGGTACGTTAACTTTTCTTCTAGAACGTTCTAGAACTAATATTTTGTATCACTTCAGTTTCTCCTAGAATTGTAAAATCGTCGAGTCTTAAGTTTTCAGGTAGTAAATTTAGATTAAGGTCGGGAGTTATTTCGGACTTGCTGATTTGCTTGAGCATTTAGCCAATTATGATGTTACAGATCTTGGTGAAGTGGAAGTTAAATCTATTTTACTGGAGTAAATTGTATTGTTTCACTACAGTATAATTCAAAATGTTTAATTCAGCACGTCATAATTTCATTAAACCTGAAAATGCCTTTCAGGGTGAAATATTTATACGCATATATTAACCGTCAATGTCATGCAATTATGCATTATATTTTATTGAATAGAAAAGATATTAATCCATCTCCTCGTGATTGCCGATTTTGTCAATAGCTATCTAATCCCTTAGTAGTTTGGTATTGATTACATTTTTATTATTGCTTAAGTAGCAGATATCTATCGCAAAAGCAGTCCTCTTACAATTCAAATTTAAAAATATTATCGCAATATAAAGCACGATCGAATTTTAGGAAAGGGTATCGTGAACTGGCAATAATTCATTTTTATTGCAGGTGATTTAAATATACCTACATAGTATATTTTTATTGGAACCATTTATTTTATAAAAATCTAGTTTGGAATTTGTTGTACCTGACTATACTTTACAAAAACTATTCGAATGCAGTTTTGACGAAATATTGAAATAATATCGAAACTGCAGCAAAATATTTTGGACTAATTTTGATAAAAAATGATGGAAAAACGCTTCAAACCTATCGTATGCAATACTTGCCTTATTTGAATGTTATTTATTTTTACTTATTTACAAGCCTTATCATGTTGTGTGATAACAAAATTTATATTTATCTTCATCGTCAATAAAATGTTTGCGAGATTGGTAATCTATTGAATACTATTGCGACTAGTGAAAGTTGTATTAGAAGTAAGGGTTTTTTTCATTAAAGAATATTCTTTGTAAGAACCTAATAAGTATTTGAATAATTAAAAATGAAAATTAGAAGATTCAGAAATCAAATTTGGACACTAGCGACTTCTAATTAGCCTCTGAATTAAACATCAATTCTCTCTCTCCTCTCTTGAAAACCGTTTTATGGTTGTTTGTTACAATTTCACTGTACTATGAGGCCATCTAGAGGTACACAATATATATGTCGTAGTAATTTGGTTGAATCTGATATTTGATTGAATTACTTTTCATAAAAATTAAATGTTGTCATTCAATGAACGCGCTAGTCATTCAATCAAATAACTTATTCAACCAGATGACGGCGACATATCCACCTAAAATAATATCAGCTGTTATAAGTTCCCGTGTATTTTAACTGCAGGAAAATAGATTTAGCCGAGGTATCCGAGGTTAAGTAAAAGTTAGTAACCGCATGTACCATGACGTAACATATTGCAAAACAAACAGCATATTTGAATCCCTGTTAAGGATAGAATATTATTTATCGTTTATATGGTTACTTGTTTCAGGTGTTGAGTTTGATTTCATTCCGGACACAAAGGGAGTGCCATTAGTTGCTGATATGAGTTCTAACTTTATGTCGAAGAAATTGGATGTGTCCAAGGTAAATAGATATTAAAAATTTAAAACAATTTCAGTTTATTGTATCGATTTTGTTGTACTTATGGAATAATGGAATATTTTTCTTAACATCTTAGACAAAAAAAAAAAAACTCTAAGAAAATGAACTCTCTTATAAAATTTTGATGGAAATTTCTTTTCTGCGATCTGATATCAGCTACATTATAGATTTTAATAGACTTTATTAGTCAGTTATTGACAACATTTTTTATAACGTGTTTCCATTTTATTTGAATAAGTTGCGTTATAAGACTCTTGTTTTCTTACTTATGTTATATCTAGGTATCTGAGATATTATGTATGATTAGTAAAAAGATTATACGATTAAGAATTTCCGCATTAGGGACAAATGCAACGGACATATTTTTTTCATTGATCAATTACTTTCAAGTAGATAATTATCAAATTAGCACATTAAGTTTTACGACCACGCATTAACTTCTATACCGAGGAGGCGGTCAAAAGCAATAAAGGAATAATTCTCCATTACAACAACGATTTCAAAGAATACAGGCTTCCATTTTCCCGGGAAAAACTGCCTGTACGATATTTACAATCTTGAAGTTCGTGGAACTTCTGTCGTATAAAGTTTTACTTTTGTTTTCTTACAGAAGTGTACTTCTATCTACCTTATGCTATATTTACTTAAGAGCTAATTTATAATCATAGCTGAAAAGCTAATTTACGTTAATGTACATATTATAGCAAAATTTCAATACATCGTAGCAACAACGTCGATTTGTTGACTCGAAACACGTGAGGCGTGACAATCGTCATAATAATATTATTATTTTTGATAGCTGTTATCGTCAAACGCTCACTAAAAATAACTGTATCCGATAACAGACAGATATTGATTATTTACTACTTACTTCATATCCAATATTTTGAAGAAAATAAGATACACCCACTATAGGTAGTCCACAAAAAAATGAGAAAATAACATTAGAAATGGATACAGTTTCGTATTCCCTGATTTAAAAAGAGTACAAAGTCTAAAGGGTTTGAAGGTATTTACTTGATCTAATAGGATGTCTATTTTAGACCGGTGGGTATTCTTCCGTTGTTGAGATGTTTGTATTATAAAATATTTCATCTTCAACGTATGCATATTATTGTACCGTAATCCGGGCTTAAAGCTGCTCAGAATCTGAAATATCACGTACCTACCTTTAATCTTTGAATTTAGTATTAGGTATCTACGTTCTGGTGGTTACAATGTCTAGATATACTATCCTACCATGCGTAATAATATCGATAATACGTCAAAGATTTTCTAAGATTTGTGCCTAATCTTAACCAATGAATGACCCACAAAATTTCGGGTCATTTGTAACAGGATGGCGGTTCTATGGGGTCTTAGTATACGCAATGACAAAAAGATAAATGATGGTCAGAACGCTGATACTGAACGCCTTAAGATACTGTAATATAAAATATTACAGTATCTTAAGATAAAATATTATAGTATCTTCACCGTGTGTGACGCGCTTAAAGGGAGGCTCCTTAAATTTTATGTGAATTTGCAGAAACAATCACACATACAATCAAAATGGGACTTTAGTTTATGATTTATTGGGTCTTTTTCTTTCGATGTACAAGACAGTTACGTAATTGTAACATTTTCGCTCGATTCATTTTTTATTCAAAAATTATGCCTTTTTAAGGATTATTACATTTTTTTAAAGATTTACTTGGAATTTATGTCTAAAATAAATGTTAACAGTAAGAAAATAGAGTTTACTATCGAATCCCAAGATATTTTTTCTCTAGATCAATTATTATTACTTTAGTTATAAACGAAATAAGAATTGAGACTTACTTTTCGAGCTCGAACGCGATCAAAGAGCGCACGCGATATTCAACTTTATTACAGCTGTGTTAGCCAGAAATTATGTTAGGGAGCCTCGTCTTAAGTGTAGGTTTGTTTTGTTAATAATTTATATTACTCTATCCAGTTCGGAGTAATATACGGGGGTGCTCAAAAGAACATTGGAACGTCAGGAGTAGTTCTAGTCATAGTACGGGAGGATCTTCTCAACCAAGCGCTACCAATTTGTCCCGCTGTTTTAGACTGGACTGCGAATGCTAAAGCTGATTCTATTTTGAATACTCCGCCTATGTTTGCGTAAGTTGAATTATATATATACTTTTAAATTTATGATAAGTGTGCATTTTTATAGAAGACTGCGCAAAACTTGTTGAGAGTTTTCAGTGTTAATTGATGTAGGTATACGTGAGTTTCTATGATAGGTACAACATATTTTTTAAGATTTGAACAGTTTAGCGTGTATTGATAAATTGGCTAAGTCATAGAAGACTGAAGAGGTTTAGGTGTACAAGCAGTTCTGTCTTTTATTTATCGAGTTTTAGGAATTTTAATAAAAACTTTTTAACAAATATCTATGTCACAAAGTTTATAAATAGTTACCTATAAGAAAAGAAAATATTATTTTAGTAATCCAACATCGATTACTTATTGTAAAGGATCACATTGTTGAATCATACAAACCTGAAGAACATTTACTGATAAAATGAATGACCGATAAAACAAAACAATTTTATCTCAAGATAAATTAACTAATGACGTTTTGATCACAAGTAAAAATTCCCCCGACCCTGAGACGTTGTTTTGTCTTTCTTGTAACCTTTGAACTTGGATCATGTAACGTAATCGAATATTTACATGAATAATTAATTAATTGAAAGTCAATTTTTAGGAGTTTAAGTTCAACGTACATAATATCAAATTATAACTATAATTTCAGACCATACAGCAGTTTACTTTTGCAATATCTTTACATAATATTATTATGACAGTTGAATACAATTAGTACAAAAGTAGCTTATAACCTGGATTTACATATTTTTATAATACCAATAACAGAGTGCCTGATAATATAATATGACAAATTGTTATAAAATAGTCCGAAGCCAGCAAAATAAATTTAACGGATACTATAAAAAAATTCCTCTTTCGTTTCTTTTTTATTTTATCTCATGCACAAACACAAAGCGTTTCTATTAATAGAAATAATTATGTTCTCGTATAAATCTTCTACAATTTATGATTAAAAATTTAATCATTCTAATTGTGTGGGAAAATTACGTAGTGCCAATAATAAACGCTCTTTGACCCAGTTGTTTCTTGTGATTTTTATCAATATTGCGTTATCAATTATTATTCATTGTTCACATTCCGGTTATAAGCGGTATTTAACTGGCTTACTCTTATCTTTTGAAGTTTATGTTTAGGTGATGAAATAAAATATGCTGTAATTTTCGCAAATATTTTATTTATATTTAGTTCGATTTTGCTTATAGCAGCATTGTGGATACCATTAAATTTAAGTGCAGAAATTATGATAACCTTGTAACATGATGTAATTAGATAGGATTAGGATAAAGACTATTCAACGCACACAACAATAATTTATTTAAATAACACAGTAAAATTGTATTGTTTATATAGATTATATTTGTGATTTTCTATTACTTTGTAACTGCTCCAATATATGAGAACGTAGTTCTGCTGAAGAATTGTCTTTAAATAATTGAGTTACCTACTCATATATTTTAACTGACAAGCTGTCATTTAGCGATAGATTTGCTTACATTTCCATAGTAACTCGTAATAACCACATTCGTAATCAGATTCGAGATAACTCGATTTACATTATATTGCGGTTTGTATGATGAGACAGAATGCGGCTAACCTACCTTAAGGGCTTGGTCTAGTAGTGCAAACAAATGCATCCTGTCATCCTATATGTAAATAATACAAATGTTCTATGGGAAAGTTGCTCCACTTAATTTTTAAAAATTAAATCATTCGTATGCATAATTTAATATTCGTAATAAGTACCAGACATGACAATTTGAAACAATTTTCGTGAAAATTACACCAGGTGATTTTTTTTATCAGTACACAAAATTTGCGAATACGTTCTATTGATATCTTCAAATGCATAACTCTATACATTTTTTTCGACCTAAGTTTCTTAGTGAAAGTTGTTCAGTTTAACTAATAAAACGGATAAACTGTATATAATAAAAAAAAATGTAATGTTAACACGTCCGCTCGCATCAAAATTCATAAATTACATATATGCATCGCGCGGAACGCCGTCCTTATATAGGAGTCGAGGAGGCGTGGTGTCGTGCGGCCCGCGTGTGCCGCAAACGGTTCAAGCCAAATCCGACTTTGGCGCTACAGGTTACATCGCTGAATCCACTGCGGGTAACGCAACGTGTGTTCGCGGTTCTACAGAACAACGTCTATGGATAAAACTGAAAAATTAAGATTTATTTTTTTTCTTCGTATTTTTCCAGGATAAAAAGTATTCCATTTTATGCCCAGGATAATAAGGTATAATTATACCAAGTTTCATTGAAATCGAACCATTAGTTTTCACGTGATGCCTTCACATACAGACAGACAGACAGACAAAAATTTTTTTAATCACATATTTGTGTTTGGTATCGATCCAGTAACACTGCTATTTATTTTTTAAATACATATTTTCAAAGTACAGAATTGACCCTTCTACGGATTTATTATATTATGTATAATATATATATTTATATGGATAAACCTAATAAATATTTTGCTAGCATTCTGATGCTTTATCGGTTGCACTGGATTTTTCTTTTCTTTTTTCAATCGCTTGAATGACATAGGATGGGTCCTTGATGGGCATGGAATGCTGAAGTCTCGAATCAATCAATTCTGACAGTAGGCAATTTATGTAAAATCTTGATAATGGTCCATCATTTTATTTTTTTTTGCCTAAACTTATATATTCTATTTTTAACGAATGATTCACTCCAGTCCAAACAGCAAATAAGCAGACTTCTGCTTCTGCAACGTTTAGTTGTCCCTGAATTTGGAAAAAATAGTCATGATTCTTATCTATGACAAAAGTGTTATTTTTTTGCATTGTATTTCAAATATTAAATTTTTTATTTTTAACCGCATCTTCCGCATTCATCTCTTTTGCCGGAATTAGACATTTAACTTCTACTAGTCCCATTTTCCCTTCTTGATATGGGAGTGTATAAAGTAAATTTTTCTCGTTATACAGTATACTTTTAAAAAGTTATTATTGTCATTTTGCTCATTAGGTAAAGTAATTTCGATATCAGTTTTAAGTTTTTTGATACCTGCAATAATAACGTCATAATCGCCTGCACATACTTATCGATTACACCCTGTATACAATCCACCATCCACATTCATAATGTTTTCCTGTCCTCCTCTCCTTTACGCTGTTCACCGATACATTTTAAATGAGTAAATCTGCTACCACTGAAGGATGTTTCATTGTGATCAGCAAATTTTCACCACTGTTGTCGATTATTTGTTTTTCATTTTTAATCAGCAATTGGGAATCATCAGTTTTGTTTTTTGCAGATTGGTGATGTACCCTAACAATGCGTCGAAAAGGGAAAGCATCAACGAATTATCGTTTTCGTCCTCTTTTTTTATTCTTCGCGTCTCTGTTAAACTCAAAACTCAAACTCAAACATTTATTTATTCAATTAGACTTCTTCTAGAAGCACTTTTGAAACGTCATTAGGTACATATTTTTAACATTTACCACCGATTCGGAAAGCAGTATCTACGGAGAAGAATCGGCAAGAAACTCCATAGTTGCTCTTTTTACTTGTTACTTGTGTTTGTTTAGTTCAACACCCATTGAATTTTCTATGTTATTGCGATCTTCCATTACATCTGAGTTTTTATGATGTGATGATAATCCATTCGTTTTAATATTGGTACTTAGAGTTGGTGGACTAAACTAGAAATGGTGGACTAAATTTGTCAGCGCGTCTGTAAGATCAAAATATAAAACCAACATCCTGTATTTAAGTTACAAAATTAATTATCAAACAACATGCCGCTACGTTTAAAATGACTAGAAGAAAAAAAAAAACACCTCGACATATTTGGAATTTTGGAGTAAACAAATCATTTTCCCCGTATGTCCCAAGTTCAAGTTCTCAATATAATTAAATATATTTCGTATTTCTCAAACGAAAAATAAACATTTTTGGAACTTCAAAAAAAATATATATTATAAGAAAATTTATGAGCTTACTTTAGTTTAAAAGAAACATACATCCCTTTACTGAAACCCCGTAAAATAAAGAAATTGTTGCCAATCACCTTTGTAATGTATTTGGTTTCATTAACTTTATGTTCGAAGATAATTTTTTTTCTAGTAAGTACATAGTTACACGCATATTTTTTTCGTTTATTTTCCATATCGAAATCAAATGTTTAAAAATACGAATATTTGCACAAAACTAAGATAAAAATAATCAATTAACAAAAATATTAAATTTAATGAAGTAGAGCAACTTTCACTTCGGTATGAAGGAAAATCGAGCGTAGAGCACACGTCAGAACGCTCCGGCCCAAGGAGCGCGACTAAAGAAATTCGCTATGATTTTTCCTAATTATTTTAAATATTTTATTATATTTAAAGAATTATCAAAATTCAAAAAAAAAATTTTTTAAAGGATTAATACTCATTGGTCTTCAACCAACTCGAATAAATTAATGGAAACAATAACTTTTAGCAGTATTTATCAATAGATTTTGTAAGGCAAAAAATGGGAAATTTAATGAATTTATAACGTTCTAATTAGGAAAATCATAAGTTTTTCGGCAATTGTATTCAGCAGTTTTTAATAACGACTATATAAGGATAATAATGTGCTGATCAGATTGTGTAAATTGTAATCGGTTGCAACGTAGTGAGTGCACAAACTTAGCTCGAAATGTCTTTGGGGGAAAGAGACTTATCTTGAAGGCCTGATTAAGGTAACATAAAGTAACTTTACAAATGTGAAAAAATTCACGCGCATTGCGTATATAACACTAATTGATAAACAAGAAAAAAAAATTCAGTTTATCATTTCATTAGCCGGGAAAAAATTGTCAAATAACTTGTTGAAAACGCAATTTTGCTAGACTGCAGCCTTAACTATTTTAGATTGCCTTCCATCTAGTTTATCCAATGATGATCTATAATATGTAATATGATCTATGATCTAGTTTATCCAAAAATGTCATCAAGACTATTAAAAATACGGAAGAATAGCAAATAAACTGGGCATTTTTTGCCGCGACCAGGTCAATGTTCGATTATCATGTTAATTATATTTAACGGTCATCACGAGACTTAGTGCCACAGAATAAATTGCTAGCCCTGTCTTCTTATAGGTAGTATAAAATATAAATGTAAAAGTTTGTGAGGACTGAGGATGGATGTATGTGTTTGGTACTCATTCACGAACAGTTATTGGATGGACATGGATGAAACTTTATAGTAATATAGGTTTTAAGAATGACAAATGAGCTAGAAGTACTTGAATTTGCCCGCAGATGAATATGCGGGGCATAGCTAGTATCTTAAATTTACCTAGAATGCCAATGTTGAATCAAATATTACTTTCAGCATCTACGTCATGGGCAAGTGCCTCCAATGGATAGAATCCAAAGGTGGTTTGGACAAAATGGCCGAATTAGCAGCAAAGAAGGCATCCATGGTTTACGGTTTAATAGAGAATTCAAATGGTTTCTACTACGCACCAGTCGCTAAGAACGCTAGAAGCAAAATGAATGTACCGTTTAGAATTGGTTCGGATAAGGGCGATGAGGCTTTGGAAAAGGAGTTCTTGAAGGGTGCTGAAGCTCTAGGCTTGATTCAGTTGAAGGGACATAGGTAAGTTGATTTTTATTTTTGAAGTGAAACTTCTTTATCGGGGTTGGACAAAAATTTAGTGTAACATTTTTGCGTTACGCCGTACGCGTGACATTTTTGCGTTACGCCGTACGCGTGACATTTTTGCGTTACGCCGTACGCGTGACATTAGCACATTAAGGTCATAAAGAAGTTTCAATTCTTACGTGTGTACTCTATTACACGCATACATTTTTTTTTTATAGAAAATGTTATTTTGTGATGTGGCAAAGATGCTGGATGTAGCATGCCTAACTACATAGGTATAGTACCTATATGTGTTGATACCAAGATATAAACAAAATTGTATTCAATTTTTGTCCGTCTGTACAAGAAAGTGTAGTGAGTAACATTTAGAACAATTGAACCCACTTTGAATGGACTTTATTTTGATGATATTGGCTTTATCGCAAAAGAAATTGAAAAAAAGCAATTGCAAGCAAATATGTTTAAGAAAATAAGAAATAAATAAGAACCATTTAATATGAGTAAAGTATGAAACAAAAACAATTTGTAAAAATAACAACAGCATTTCTTTTGTTAAACTGATACCTTTTTATTCCGACCTTGTCCTTGACGTTTTGTTTACGATTGCAGAACCGAATCGTAAAACGATACGTATTATAATGTCTATAAACGGAACATTAAATACAGGGATTTTTACGATTTGTCCTTTGTTGTCCTTCATTTTGTCCTCGGGGTATCAGCTAATTATAACAAGAAAAATAAACAAATTTTGACTTGTTTTTCGCTTTTTGATGAGTGAGTTTTAAATAAAGCTCATTTGATCTAATAAAAATAGGATAAGGAATATACCTATTTTATTATTTATTGAGCCTTGAAACTATGAGTCAAATTACCGGTAATGGGAGCCTAGGCGTCACTGCCGCCACAGAATAGTAACTAGTAGCTAGCTACTGCCGCCCCAGAACCGCAGAAAGACGCGGGTTCGAATCCCGCCTTGCCGTCGAATTTATTATATTCTTAAAAAAAATGTTTATAAAGCATTTAACTTTAATGTAAGTACTTACTAACATAAAAAATAAATTTGGATCGTATTGTTGGATTTTTTCAAAACATTTTATTTTTTTCTAGGAGCGTTGGTGGTATTCGCGCTTCAATATATAATGCAGTTACTGTCGAGGAAGTAGAAGTTTTAGTTAAATATATGACTGAATTCTACAAAAAGCACGCCAAGTAAAATGTTATTTATTTTTTGTATGTTTGTTTATACAACTTGGAAAATTACGCAATTTCTCAAGAATAGAACTAGATTATAGATATTAATAAAATAAACTATATTTTTGTATGGTTTTATTCAATGCGCAATTTATCTATTGTAGAGTTTTAAGATCTAGAGGTACTTGTTCTCTAATCATTTTTTGTGAAAATGCGTTAGTTTCTCGTTGTTTGTAGTTGTAAGTTAAGTAAGTACCGTAAAACGGGGTAAATAGAAACAATCTAGACTTTCAAACCGACTTTAAAAATATACATTGTAAGTTTCGGGTAATAAAGCTGCTTTCATTGTGGGAGTCCTTTGCTATTTTACAAGCTAATTACAATTTTAATGCCAAATTATTATCTACTTAGGAGAAAAAGACAAAAACCTGGTCAATTTCCATTTTCCCGGAATACGGGGTCAATAGATACGACATATGGGGTTAATAGAGAAAAATGATAGGGTTGTCAAAATATTTTATATAGTGGTAGTGACGTCACAGAGATAATGAAATAAAAGAGTGTACATAATATATTAGAAAACCTTTTTATTAATATTAAAAATAAAATAATCCGAACCAATAACAATGCATATTAAAAAATCTGTTCAAAAATAATGGTAGGTACTCGCAGAATATTCATTAACAGCCTGTTGTATTAAGTTGAGGTCATATTTTATATATTTCTTACCCCGAGGGTCTGGTTTGTAGTTGCGTGGCATATTGCTCGCAACTATACCTGCGTACACAAAATTAATTATTAAATATTAAAAAATCAACTTTTTAAAAATGTAGGTACTTAGGTAATAAAGTTAAAACTCAACAACCTGCATAAAGTGCCAACCCTATCAAAAGCGTTTCTAAAAACCCCTTTCGCGTTTCTATTAAACCCTTTCTCGTTCCTATTTACCCCTTTGCCGTTTCTATTCACCTCATATGGCGTTTCTATTCACCCCTCAGTCGTCTCTATTCACCTCTTAATCATAAATATTTATGGGTGCAATTATTTTACTAATTTACCAATAAAAATCAAACTAATCAGTAAAACTTACCTTTTCAATTTATTCTGGATACACTTCACCGTTGAATAAAGTTATTTCACAATCAAAAACACAATTTAAATAATAACTAGAGAGAAGTTAATAAGAGCACAAAAGACATACATACAACCGTTGCACTTTGAACTCACTTATTGACATAAATTGCTAACTTCATACTATTCAAATGTTGTCAGACCAACAAAAAAATGTTGCCATTGTAAAAACTAAAAACACTATTGCGATTTTTGAAGTAGTTCTCAAATATCAGGCTTTTAGACTTTTTCCCAAGAATATTTCTATTCACCCCGTGAATTCTATTCACCCCGTTTTACGGTACATTATTGAGTATTTTAGTATTTTCTTATGACTGTATTTGTATTTAGAATTTGTATTTTTGATATGTTTTAAAAATATTCATAGTACTTATAATTAACTACTGTATACTTGTTGTATGTATCTATAGTTGTACTAAGGTATTGCAAAATAAGTGTAATTTTTATACAGTGTTTATACAAATTTTCTACTGTTTTAAGAAATATACTCATTTTAAGAATAACACTGATTTATTTTAAAATTCAAGTGCTAATAAAATTGGGTCCAATAAATAAAAGTACACACTTAAATACATATTTAATTTATTTTTTGTAAAATTATTTACTGTTAATATCTAATGTGGTAATTATTGTGATGGAATACAGACCACTAAAACATGATGAGTATTTTTTTATTATTCTGTATAAAAATTAGAAATTGATTGAAATAATATTTTAATTTAACTTTGAGTAGCCGAGCTATCTCACGAAGGCGGGTGCTTATATCTTTAATACAAATTTTACTTTTATAAAAATTAAAACTATTGTTATGAAGTTATTTGTAAAAAAACATCAGTGTAGACCGGTTAAACCCTTGTGAGAATAAACTAAACTTAATAATTGGGCTACATAATATAATCACTTGATTATTTATTATTAAAATTATCATAAAATTGTATATTACAGTAAAAATAAAATACATTGTTTTGTATATAATTCTAAAACTATACAACCCATCTATACAAAATACACGCATACCTAAATTGAATTATTAATAGATTAAGTACAGTCCACATTATTATACAAAAATATAAAAAAAAGTTTCTCAATAACATACTCGTTATTATTTGGAAATATTATCGATGTACAAAACTTCAATCCATCAGTTATTCTAAGACAATAAAATGAGGTTTATAAATATACAAATATTTTATAAAATAATATTTACATTAATAAATTGTATAACAAAATCGAAGTTATATTTATTGGAATGTCACATAAGTTTAACGCCCTGTTTTGTCTGATATGGCATTACTTGCCTAAAATACTTGAGCATTCGATTCGTTGATATAATACGAACATCAACACATTCACTGTTTTGGAAGGAAATAAGACGAAATTATGCGTATTTGTGACTGAGGGATTAAAACATTTGGTGGGGGTAAAACAGTGAGTGTGTTAATACACATTGTTATTTAAACTAAACCTAATTATAAAGCTAGCAGAGTACAAAATTCTACACAACATCTCGGCTACACGCAACAATTCTCATAGATGACGAAGTATTTACATTGTCATGACATGGGTACGAAATTTTGTAGTAAGAGACAAAGGGAAAGCGAATTAAAGATTATAAAGAAGCACCATTATAAGCGAATTTACAGATGATAAGCATCTATGAGAATCATTACATGTTTACATTTTAAAAAATAAGTTTCACCGAGACACGAAACTATATTATTATGTAAATTTGACCAGAATACGACAAAACGCAGTCCATTGCTGTTTACTGACCCTCACTGTCACTGTCACTCTTATCTGTAAGTAATATTGCATCATTATTATTTGTTTCAAAACATTTGTGCTTCATATTATCATGTATATGATGTAAGTCATTGTTTATAAGGACTTGCTTGTTGTGATTGTGACGTCAGTAAATTGTTTTTAAGCAGAGGCTAATTAAGTGTAGGAAAAGGGGAAATTATAAAAGAGAAGAACCGTAGTAGAATATACATTGAAGATAATATTATTATCTGTTCTAATAGGTTTTTTTAAATGATAATTTCTCCTAGTCTTTGTTGCCCTTTAGATCTATTTTTTTCTACTAGATTCCAGTTGTAGTGATTAAATAATTATATAGGTAAAAAAGTCAACTTTAAGTGTCTTTACTTTCTATGAAATGAATAAATGGAAGCTTTTGAAATATTATGAGTTATCTTTTGCCTTAGCAACAGCCAATTAATCTGATTATAGAAATTATTATCTGCAGTAAATAGTTTCTGAATATCAAATCTTTATCATATCTAGCTACGGTCTAAGCTGGTAACATTATTTATTATCAATGAAACTATTTTACAAAATAATGACTACACTTTGCGGGCTAAGCATATTAAGCAAACCTATCTTAATTTATTTTCTACAATAGAAGCAGTATATTAGTGTAACTAATTAGCATCATAAATAATATTATAGGGGAGAACAACATCTAACCGTAGAACATAGGGCAACAGTATTGATAATATGTATTGGAAATAAGATCTACGACATGCAACTACAAGCTAATCGTGAACGGCTGCGATAGAATATAAAGTGCGCACTACATTGCGTGCTCCAAATACTGACCTTTCTTACCAGGGTATGCGTGCCTTTTTAATCTGTCATATAGATCCTCCTTCGTGCCGTATATACTAGCGTTGGATCTAGCTAAGCTGTTCATTTTTCCGTTCATCCCATTGTGTAAGCTTTCCTTCATGTATGTTTCGTTGTAGAAGTTAGGCATTTCCCAGCCATCTTCTTCGTCGTCATAGTAATGAGCGTATGTTGAGTGGTGTGAAGGAGCGATGGACTCCGCGTACGGGGTGTGCGCTCCGTAGTAGAAGTTCACTTGTGAACCGTTTTGGTCGATAGCTGGCGTTAGCGTTTTCTTTGGTTCCCGTTTCTTTGACGATCTGGGGGAAAATATTTTTAGTTAAAGGTATAAATATTATAGGAAGAAAGATATAGTCCGATTTCTAAAGAAATATCAGTTTGCGTGTATACGCTGCAGAAACTAAAAAAAGTTAAGTTTAAGCTACAGCTTTGCATTAGTTGATAAATAAAATTCTGTACAATTTTTGATCCTGAACTTAGTCACATTTGAAAACATTAAAACGAGTTCTAGACAAAATATAAACTCGTAAGTATTAATAATAATAATAATAATAAATCATTTATTTGCACCATTAGATATATCTTACAAAAATT
>CAJQZN010019306.1:0-26437 GCA_907164685.1 Colias eurytheme | reverse complement strand
TAAGAAGTTGAACAGTGCAACTGTTCACAAGAGACTTTCAACACGCCGGATGAAGATGAATGAGACTCATCAGCAATATTTTTTACATATGAAGGAACTTGCAGTACTTGGGAATGTTGAAGATGAAGCCCTGATGGAATATGTCATCGACGGTATTAAAGACAGTGAGTCCAACAAAAATATTTTATATGGCGCTTGTAACATTAAAGAATTCAGAAAGAAGTTAGACATTTATTCAGAAATTAAGAAAAAATCATATTATTCACCTAATAAGATTCAAAGTAATTCAGTATCAAAGTCCATTGGCGTGAAAATTCAAAAAACATTAAGAGTAAAGAGATGTTTCAATTGTGGAGATTTAGATCATGAGTCGCCTAATTGTACTAAAGGCATTAAATGTTTTAAATGCAACTTGTTTGGCCATAAATCAACTGAATGTTCTAAAAGTATAAAGAAGAGTATCCACTACCACTCATTGAAGATCAATTAGACAGATTAACTTATGCTAAAATGTTTACCTCGCTTGATTTAAAAAATGAAATTATAAGAAAACATCATGAAAACGGACATTTTGGTTGTGTTAAGACTGAGGAATTAATAAATAGAAATTACAACGACCGTGAAGAACTAAGAAGGATGGCGAAAGCAAATATTCAGAATATACAAGATGAAAATAATAAGAATTATAAAAAGAGAAAGAAGCTCAGCTCAGCTGATATGATGAAGCCATGGGTAGCGACTGTTGACTCATCTGGGACAGATGATTCTGCAGGATGACCGTGTGGGAATAGGATAAAATATTAAGATGTATTTCATAATTAGCTTTATTTTTAGTCTGTGTTTTTCTATTATTTACTCTGTGGATATGTTATCTGTAGATTGATGATTATCTATGACTTGACTTTGTGGCTCGGTACGAAAGAGAAATGGAGGATTGTTAAAAATGTATTTTTGTTCGGTGTCTGGGAAATAAACTGATTGGGCTAATTTGGCGTTTTTATTTACACCATCCCCACATATATATAAATGAAATTACAATACAATTTTAATATCTGTGCTTTCTACCGGGTAGTGGAAAAGCCAATCTATAAAAAACACTATCAGTCTGAATTAACAACAATATTACTAATTACAATATTATTTATACATAATATATACTGTGTTAATATATTTATATTACATACATACTAAAACAATTATTAATTTTATCAGACAACAACGATCAACCATTTTCATACAAATTCAATATTAAATACATTATGATTTAATAAAATACGTAAGTACAATATTTAAGTACGTATACTATTTTACGACTTACGGCTTTACTACAAAATCATTATTATTACGAACTACCCGCGCCAATAAAAATTACTAACAAATTGCAGCCCTTGGTAGTTGTCTCGCTCTAACATTAGTAATGCTTAGTATTCTATCTCGTTCGCACTACGACATGAATTTTGTATTTCGATTCTTTATCAGCGCGGGTTATAAACGACAAATTAGTGGAAATTTATAGAAATTAGAAACGCGATAAGCTAATATTTTTATTAATTTACAATTACTTTGCCTAACAAATGCTAATACTAAATAATAAACGCGTATTCGTGATAAATATCCGTAGACCTAAGTTTTGTGGTAAGGCCGCTAGTGTTTACAATCTAGTAGGTAAAAGTGGAAAACCTATACATTTGAAAATTTATATTTTTTACATCATTATCTAATATTTATCGTATTAAGGAATATGGTAAAAAGTCACAAAAATAATAAATTTTAACAGACATTTGGGATGATTCACAATAGTTGCCAGAATCTATTTTAAAATATAGCGCAACACAATTTAAAATGCTATATTTTCGGAAGATTTTAGTAGTACAGATAGCTGTTTGGATGAAAGCCAAACCGAAATGCAGTCGACGATATCTGGGCAAGTTAATTTATAAAATGCATTGTCACAATGAGATTTTGTTGCTGAATAAATGATAACATAAGTATAAACTGTATTGTATTGCACAAATAAGATACATCTGATTTACAAGCAGATCTAGATACAGTTAATATTCAACTCTTTCATCGACTATATAGAGTTGCAATTGCCATAACAAACATAGGTTAAATGACTTTATCCTTGTGTGCGTGACAGTACAGTTAATATCCAACTCTTTGATTTACGACATAGAGTTGCAATTACCGTGGCAAAATCCAACTAGTATCCTTGTGTGCGTGACAGCTATAACGTATGCATTATTCTGTATTCATGTGTTACCAATTTTTGTGTTTGTAAGAATTATAATCCAACTGTTGTTTTATATATATTTGTCTATGGTTGATATTTTTGATGAGTTATCTAAAAAAGTCATCAAAGAAGAAACATTTTTAATAGTTTCACAAATCTCGACATGGCTCCATCCAGTACTAAAACATCTTTACAGGCACTATAGAAATACAGCTTAAAATAATAAGCTTAAAATAAACATTCAATTAGTATAATAATTATAACCTATATTTAACACTCGTGGAATCATAAGGAACACTTAGAATTTACATATCTAAATAACTTCGTTAGTTACTTTCAAATGAATATTTTGTGATATATTTCTATCTCCTTTACCTAAACTATTCAAAACACACACTTATTAGGCTTGAAAGTCAAAATGTAAAAATTCACACCTTATCATAATAATCACCACATAAGCTCACTGCACAATATACATAGCTGATAAAATTACTTTGAGCACCTACACTTTTTACAACTATAATACGCACAAATAAAATATGCATACAATCACTTCATAGTTAGCACATTCGAGTGTCAATATTTATAGTCGGGTTATACCCTAAATAGTTTTTGTCACTATACTACTTTCACTGGGGCTGGAATTGTCTTCTATACGGATGTTTTTGAGGTCCTGAAAAGAAATAAAAATATTAATATATGCATATGATAAATTAATATTAAAAAGTTGGTGAAAAGTGGTCAAAAGTCTAAAAAAACATACACCAAAAAATATATTATATATGGCACTGATTTCATAAAATATATAAAAAATAAACTACTAATAAAAAGCAGATTCTTGCGAAATGCGATCTCTATTATTCTCAGTCACAATTGAAACAGTAGTCATAAATCCCTCTTTGGCAGTCATAAATATGTGACCTTCCGATTTTTCTTACGTCGAATAAATTCTCTCCGATTTCCCGATCAAAATTGCATAAAGTGATTTGCTTATTTTCAGTAAATTTTATAATAGGTATAACAAAATACGATATTCTGTTTTTCAACAATTTCCGATTTCTTTAAAATTTTTGTGCAAATTAAAAGGAACATTTTTAATAGTATTTTAAATAATCTCATACGGACACAATTTAACCGCAAAATATAAATATTAAATACTTCATGGAGTTTCTTGCCGGTTCTTCTCCGTAGATACTGCTTTCCGAATCGGTGGTAAATGGTAAAATATGTAATGACGTTTCAAAAGTGCTTCTAGAAGAAGTTTTATTGAATAAATAAATGTTTGAGTTTGAGTTTGAGTATCATGTTAATAAACCTGAAAGCTTTCATCTTTAGAAAATGAATAACTGGGTTGCTTTAAACATTAAATATATTTCCCATTTACTTTTGCCCGATTTGTTTCACATTTGAATAATAAAGAAAGCCGATGGCTACAAACGAAAATATTATATGGGTTAAAAGAAATTGGTTAACCACTCATCCAAAAATGTTTCTTTGAGAATCTGTAAGCTTAAGCTTATATTAATATTTGTCCTATTTTTTATTGAGCATACATCGTATGAGTAAAACCAATTTGCGAATTCAATTTTCTTTACTACATTGAAAACAAAAACCTTTTTATTTTTTATTCCATCTCGGTAATGGCCGAAAACAATTTTTGAATTTAGAATATAGGTGCGCAAACAAGATATAAAATTTCGCGCGAATTTTAACAATTATTTTTTCGTAATTGAAGTTAGCTTTGAAGATATTTTTGTGTAATATTTTCAACAAAAAGTTATCCAATATACGTATTGAAAAATGTGTAAAATATGATGATTGATTCATAATTGTTCTGAAATAAGGCTTGTGATTGAGTAAATGAAAATTAGGAAAATAAAGGTTTGAGAAGACATATTATTTTTAAAGAGCAGTAGATATTTCTTCTTATAAATTACTTACATATTAATATTTAATAATATTACAACATAGTTTTATTTTTTTAAATCCATTTATTTGTAGAGAATATCAGTCTATTAACAAAATTTATACTAAACAACATAATAGTATAAACAAACATTAATGTGATAATGAACAACATACAAATAATAATTAAATGCGTGATTATATCATGGATAAATTGTAAGTAATTTAAATACATATTTTTACCGATAATGATGTTTCGTTAATATCAATCAATATTTGCCGACGAAGCAATCATATTTCCTTTTTAATTATGAAAACTTACGCTTAATTTTAAACGTGTGTTTTTAATATGGTGTATTGATACACTTTTAATAATATTTCTCCATAAATAATGATTAAATTGTATACACAGGTTGTCCCATCATCGGTGTACATCGGGGCTTAAAGTTTTGCATACGCTGTGTACGTAATTTTTATCGTACTTTTTAAGGGTAAAAAGACACGTTCTCGTATCATAGTAAGCTGAGATTTGGCTCGCTTCTCTAGAAGGTACTCGTTCACCTTTCACACACTATAATTTAATTCAACAAAGGCCGCGTTCCGTCGATACAATATTGTAG
The DNA here is from genome assembly GCA_907164685.1 of Colias eurytheme. NCBI lineage: Eukaryota > Metazoa > Arthropoda > Insecta > Lepidoptera > Pieridae > Colias > Colias eurytheme. Next base: position 21,679 of record CAJQZN010019306.1, on the reverse strand, counting down.
TTATTGAAATAATATTTCATGTAATTTGGTTGAGATTGTTTTTTAATCATCTCAATACAAGGGGTGTTCTTTAGGCACATATAACCGAATGAGTAGAAAAAATTCGATTGCTATTGCTCCGGAATGGCAAAAATGCTCGGGTTCGTATCTCTCCTGGTGATGGTTTTTATTCAATTATTGCTCATTTTTTAAATTTCAATGCTATAAAACTAAATAATAAATAAACGTGTCATTGATATTATTGAATAGTGATTCTTACCCTGGATGTGGCTAGCCTTTGTACGACTATTTCGAGCCGGTCACCAGCTGATGCGATCAAAGGCACGGTAAGGCAGCAGTCGTAGTCGACAGTCCGGGTACCATTCACCTGTTATAAGATACAAAATTTACATAAAAAAAGACGTGTGGCACTCGGGGACTGCCGCGGTAAAGCTATAACATAGCATGCCTTCAAGCCACACCTCCGAGCTCGTCGGAGTGGGGAGCGTGAGGTTTTTTCGTTACTGAATTTCTCGATTCGGTCCCCGCGCTTAAGGCCCGCGATAGAAGCTATGCAATAGCTTAAAACGATTATAATTTCATATACTTTTACACTGTTAAAAATACATGAAAAGAGAGCCTTAAATCTAATCAAAATGTTTTTTGTATCTATCAGACCCAAGTCTGCGAGATATTATGTGAGAAATATTAATAGAGTTAAAATTTCTATAATAGGTATATTATTATAATATTATATGCCTTTGAATAGCACATGAACACTGAACTCTTTCGATGCTGGTTTCAGAATTGAAAAGTAACAATATTTTATTTATTTTATTTTACAGTTAAATTCCAATACAATACCGACCGTAATTCTGAATTAAAAATGAAAATGATATTATACACATTATAATTTTAATTTCAAACATTTGAAATATCGCCTCTACTCATAATAAACGAGCAAATATAAAGTTTTTAACACTTGACCCGAATTCTAATTTGATTAATTTACTAATGAAGTTTATTCGTTCTACTAAAACTAATTAGTGATTTTATAGCTTCTTGGTTTTGTTTGTTTGAGACTTTCAGGATGCTACCTAGCTGCGCTCCGCGGTTTCACCCGCGTGGCTCTCCTGTTGGTCTTACCATGATGATTTATAGCCTATAAGCCTTCCTCGATGAATGGGCTATCTAACACCGAAATAATTTTGCAAATCGGTCCAGTAGTTCCTGAGATTAGCGCGTTCAAACAAACAAACAGCTTTATAATATTAGTACAGATGTATTTAACAATATAGATAAGTAAGAGATGCTAGCTTTTCGCCCGCGCTTGATCATTCAAACATAAAAGTTATCATAATGTTTCCCTAAAATTCTTCTTCATACAAAATAATTCATCCAAGCAAGGTGACACATAATATAATTAATTATTACCAGAGTTATTAATCGCATCGCATCGCATCGATCGTATTTGATAGCTTCACTATTTTAAAGAGAAGCTATTAAATGCGATCTGTGAGTCATACAATTTGTACGTAAAGTATCAGTAACAATAATTACACAATAGATAAGTTTTATATATCACGTATCACTATCTGAATATACTTCTATAATACATAATGTAATCGCTCACCTGAAGAATCCTATCATACGGCCTCAACATCCCCACAATATCAGCTGGCCCACCCTTCCTTATCCTATTGATGTATACACCCCTCTCATATAATCCGTCAGAGACAGAAAACCCGTAGTCGTCATAAATCGCGTCTTTATACAAAATCACGTGGTGGACAGATCCACGGGCTGGGGATAGTGTTTCACTGCTGTAAAGACCTGTAAAATAATTAAAATTAAACATAATATGATTTTTAGTTAGAGCCTATAAAAATACGCATATGTACTACACATTAATATAAAAATGTCATGTGAAAGCATGCAAAGACGGATAGTAAGAACGCATTTTGAAAATGGTTGTTTAATACAATATTTGACGAATAAGAATGACAAAAGAATGGCAAAAATCAAGCCTGTGCATAAAATACGTAACTATAATATCCATTTCAACTATCATATTATCATACAAAATTATTACTACTGTTAAAAGTTCGATTGCTACGAAGTAAAATTAATTGCCTTCAATATTTTGAACCACTTTCAATAAAAGGAACAGTCGAGCATCTACTACAAAATAATCAAAGGAAAATGGCCAATTTCCAATCTTATTTGCGATTGAATAAAAGAAGGCTGAGCTACAGTAAGGTTTGCGGTTACATTTAGAGTAGGTTACGCGATTAAATATAATTAGTTAATGTTTTTCAAAATAATCATTTAGTTTTTAATATCCCAGTAAGTTTTCTAAATAATGTTCTCTCTTTAATCGAATATATATATTTGTCCAAATAAGAACTGCATTATTAAGTCATATCCATAATTTCGTAACTCACCTGGCACATCATTTTCATATATCGGGCTTGAAAATTGAAAACTCGAACCGGCCACATTTTTCATAGGTGATTTCTGCGGCGTTGTCACAGTATATATCCCATTATTGAGGTAATCAGAATCCCAATTCGGTCGCCTTCCTTTCGTAACCATACTGTAGGGTCCCATTTGTACGTAATCACATTTACACGACGACCTTTCCATGTTATGTAACTGGCAATCTTTCATATTACTCGTCAATATTTCGATTTGCTGTACATCATCTTCTCTTGTGTTTTGTTTCTTCATCGTATTCTCTGGTATTATACACGTGTTCTCGTAATGAAACGTCTTCAGTGAATTATTGAGTGAATAATTTGGTAAAGGCAGATCTTGAATAAACGTATTAAAATTGGAAGCCATAAGTTTGTCTTCGTCTGTCGGGGAGTACGGTTGCTTATCTATTATTCGAGTCTTGTCTGGAACGGCGTATTCGATTACTTCAGAATTGCCTGCAAATTGAGAATGAAAAATTTATAAAATAGTCTCTGTACAATAAACAAAGGTCGATTGATGGACGTTATTTACATGATGTGTTGAAATGTTCGGGATAAATTTGGAGATACTATAACGCCGCTTTCTCAGCTGAGTTATTTTGAATGAACTGTGAATGTTAAGTTTTCAATTTTATATTTGTAAACAAGTAGGATGAAATTACTTTACATCCTATTCAGTCATCAATTCTTAATCGGGTGTATTAAATATCCAAATAGATCATACCACAAGCAGCGCTAGTGCGAACAGGGGTGTTTTGGTCCCAGGATTCCACGGCACTATCATTGGAAAGCCCTGGACTGGATGTGGAATGGCTGGAGTCCCTAACGCTGGATTCGCCGCAGTCTATAACGGCTCCTAAACATTTATTAACTGTCATATTTTTATAGTGTCCTTAGTGTACATTGAATAAATTCTCAATTGATGAGTTTGGGAAAAATATTCGCGCAATAATTTGCCATTTATTTCTGTCTTTATTGAAATGTATGGTAGGGGTTTAAGTACTACTAGTATAAGGGCTGATTTTCATTACTTGGTTAAAACTTATTCGTCGAATAATGTATAAAACTACCATTTTTAAAACGTATTCAAATTGCCCGTATTTGACAGTTTACGTGACATTTTAATATTATCGGTTAATGCTTTATTAGACGGATAAGTTTTATCCAAGCATTGAAAAATTTCTCTTAATCTTTTAAAATAACAAAGACCTAAATTTCCTAGAATAACTTACCACCAGTGACTTTTCTGCACAATTGCAACTGAATTCGTTGTCCACTCTGCTGTAGAAGTTTGATTGCTTCTGATAATGGCTTGTTGAGGACACTTTCACCGTTTATACTTAATAGTTCATCACCAATTGCTAATTTACCACACTTTTCTGCTAGACCACCTAAAATAGAATTAAATTTTTGATACATTATATGTATTTATAAGAAATACTTTATAAAAAAGACTGAAGCTGCTTACACTAAAGATTTTTAACTCAAAATTTAGATAACTAAATTCTATGAATTAATGTTAAATGTAATATTACAATATTAGAAATGTTTTGATTAATACACTTTTGAACGCACCTTCAATAAGTCCACTTAACAAAATAGGTTGAGTTACATCCTCGCTACCAGCAATCGTCAACCCCAGAGGACCATTAGCCTCTTGCCTTATAATCTCTGCCATAAACACAGCTGTTTCAACATGTCTTCCATTATCCTTCCCACAATTATTGGGACTATTTGTATGGCCAGAATCTTCTTCACTATGAATAACAGCTTTTGTTTCTACACTACTAAAACTTTGAAGCGCTAGTTTGGCGTTGTGTTTATGTATGTTCGACCAATCTTCTGTCAAATCACGTTTTCGGATTTTCAGAGTTATTATATCTTCTGGAGAGTTTTGGAGGATGTTGAATGCCGTGTCCTGGAAATTGTGGTTAATCACTAAATACTGTCGATGGTGTAAATTATGTACCATGTTAATATAAAACATTTGTTATCAGGATTTCCATATACAATTTTTTCTCATAGATAAAATGTATTGAACAAAGTTATTACCAGTGACAAATTATGAAGAGGTTGTCCATTGATTGCTAACAGCTGATCTCCAGCTGCAAGCGCTCCGCTCCGGTGAGCTACCGACCCTGGCTTGATATCTGATATCACCATAGGTTCTTCGTTACTTAGTAACTTTTGTTTACATCCTATAAAATCAAAGAAAAATCGTTTGATAAATTTCACGCTTTTTTGTACTATGTTAATTTTTATAGTAGTTAAGTTTATTTTACTCAGATTGTGATTTTTACAAATAATTATTTTGCTATGCTTATAAATTATTCCGTGTGTCACTATTCTTAAAAGCCATATTTTTTGTAAATGGATTTATTTTTAGCATACTATTCCTATTCACTAAATGACTTACACATCAACACAAACGTTATCATTTCCTGTCTAGTGGGACGACGACTGATCAATGAATTTCTAAGAATACTTTAAAGATTCTAATAGATTATTACCCGATATAAAAACTGAAACGCTTTTTTATTCGATGAAAATTTTTAAGTTATTTGTGAAGGTACTGATAGATTTATTAATAATGTTTCTTTCCCCACATTATTTTTAAATTGTTTAAGAACAAATATATTTAATTTTTAGCTGTACAGCATTCAAATGCTTTAAAATGAAACTGTTATAGATTCTCGTCTCTTTAACGTATTATTGTAGTTCATACGAAGTTTCATACTAAATGTAGCAATGTCATTTAAATAGCAATTAAATTCATAATGAATCTCTATTATTTTCAAATCACTTTAGAAACTTGTATTTTTACATTATCTTCTTTGATTGCTTCTATTAGCTTTAATGTGATTTTCACCATTTTCATGTGGACTATATCCCTACTAATATTATAAATGCGAAAGTAACTCTGTCTGTCTGTTACGCTTTCCCGCTTAAACCTCTCAACCGATTTTGATGAAATTTGGCACAGACAATCTTTAGACCCTGAGAAAGAACATAGGCTACCCGCTACCTTTTAACAAAACACCACGCGGGCGAAGCCGCGGACGGAAGCTAGTCTAAAATAAACTCACCAGTAATAGTAACTCCTAAACTAGCGGTGGTCTTCGCCAGTTTAACATTGAAAACACCGCTCGAAGCTTCTATAGTATTGGGCATACTGAACTCAACATTTAGTGTAAGGTATTTTGGGTTGTGGGAGTCATTCCTCCTTTGGAGTATTTCATTGGCAACGTCTATGGTGAGATTCTCATGACCATTTATGGACATGACTCGGTCTCTGATTTGCAAGCAGCCAGATCTGGTGAAAAGAAAGGACACAGATTTAGTATGGGAAGTAGCGTCTTTTTTATTTTTAGCATCGACCAAATCTTGATTTTTAAATACAAAATAGTGTAATAGACCAAATTTAATATGATATACGTATACCCTATAAGTTTGGTTCAATGCACTTTTTTATATTGATAAACAAGATTTAATAGATGGCCGCATGAAAATAAAAATGCGCCATTATCTGGCATTGCCTTTTAATGCAAAGTTATTGGCTAATAAAGATTCTGGAAGGTCATTCGCCTCTGTTGTTGTAATATTAATCTGTCTACGAATAGTTTGGATTCGAATTATTATTGGAAAATTTGTATTCAATACTTGTTAATCCGGCCATTGACATCTGTTACAGAAGCTGATTGGTATTCACAATCAAAAGAAGCGACTTTCTTTATCGTACTAATATTATAAATGCGAAAGTTAAAGAGGATGGATGGATTGTTATTCTTTCACGTAAAAACTACTGAACCGATTACAATGAAATTTGGTAAGCTGAAGACCCAGAAAATCTTTCATTGAAAACGCGGACGAAGCCGCGGTTGGAAATCTAGTCTATACATAAATACATGTTTCTAAAATATTACATTTAGTTCATTAACTTTAACAAGCAACTTATAGGTACTAAGTACCTACATTTATTTTAAGGATAAAAATACTTTGAAAATACTTATCACCTATGGAATATTTACCATTAGTAAGTTTATTAGTCAGTTTGCTTACCTATAAGCCGGTGATTGCGGTGCAATATGTGATAGAATCAGACTCCCGTTTTCCTCATGTACTACCAACCCGCTGTTCTGCCCTGGGGGCACTTCTAATTGTATGTTCAGGGACTCCGTTCGGCATATACCCATGTTCATGTAGTTCTGTTGATTATCTGATGGATGGAATATATTTATATTATTATTTTAGATTGGTTCGCTGTTATTATACCTAGAAGATATCTTTTTTTTCTCAAGTTGACCGGAATTAAAATAATTATTGTTACATGTTTTGTAGTAAATTTAAAATATGATAGAGCTAATTTTTATACTGATTTTACTTGAACAAAATGAATTGAGTATTATATATTGGAAATGCTGATGTTTTATTAATTAATGAGGAAGTAATCTTTAAATCCTTACACAGAAGGAATTTCAAGTAGTCTTGAGTGAATCTCTAGTGTATAATAAATTCTCTTAGCTTTATGTACCTCTACATTTATGTACATTCATTGTTTTAAAATTCAAAATCAATAAATTAAAAGTTCAAAGTAAAACAAGAATGCATTGTTTAAAAAATATATTCAAGTAGGTATATTAATAAATACCAGGTACAAAAAACATACGTTAAAAACAATTTTGTTATTCCAATGAAATTTATCATCTCGTACGGAGAAGTGTGTTGATTTTTTCCGTAATGTTGCTTTCAGTATATTAAATTAATAAAGATAAACGACTGGAGTTATACAATAATACATCTATAAAGTACAGAATTAACAAGATTACAGGCCTAAACAAACACTGTGTGGATTCTAACGGTTGTTTTGGACAGACAAAATATTGTTTGAGCATAGCGAGTTTTTGCAAAACGCTGCCGAAATTGTTATTCTTGGCAATAAATTCTCTAAATTATTCCAGCTTTTCCTGGTTTTTGTTTAAGCGTCTTTTTGTTGTGATTTATAATACTGTGTTTTGTGCCTTGGTAATAAAACACATATTTAATAATAAAGTTCTAAGCTGGTGTGTATTTGCGAAAAAAGTTATTAATTATTAACTGTCTTTTAACTCAAACATCAATGGTCTTTATGGTTAGTGTCATCTATATTCTTCTTCTTATCTTATATATAAAAATGAATCGCAAAATGTGTTGGTAAGCGCATAACTCGAGAACGGCTGAACCGATTTCGATAATTCTTTTTTATTATATTCCTTGAAGTACGAGGATGGTTCTTATGTAGAGAAAACGTAATTATATGTACCACGGGCGAAGCCGGGGCGGACCGCTAGTCTTATATATAAAAATGAATCGCAAAATGTGTTGGTAAGCGCATAACTCGAGATCGGCTGAACCGATTTCGATAATTCTTTTTTTATTATATTCCTTGAAGTACGAGGATGGTTCTTATGTAGAGAAAACGCAAACATGTACCACGAGCGAAGCCGGGGCGGACCGCTAGTTATCTATAAGAAAAATATTGTCTTATATTTTGAATAAAAATTAAATATAACATTTATTGAGATACATACATAGGTAAATACACATTAACATACAAAACATCATAGTAGATAAATAGGAAATCTTACCATAATCATCAGGGACACCCAGTTTCGGCATGGAACTCTGTCGAAACCGCTGGCGATGTTTCTTCGGGTTCAAAGTACCGGATATTGAGTTTTCTGTAAAATACATCATATTGATAGATATCTGTTTGAAACAGATTCGTTTGAATCCATCATAAAATGTTTTTTTATTTCACTTTTCCGCTTCACAAAGTAAATAAATAATACAATATTCAATATTTTTCGACTTATGGTGCTTTTCCACCTATAATGCGCGAGGATGTGTAGTGAGAAATGTTTTTGTAAATCCAATCATATTCATTTAGTTTGTAGTTTGAAGCGATACTATTGGTTATTTACGCACACATTCCTTCGTCCTCGCTACACATCCTCGCACATGATTGGTGGAAAAGCACCCTAAATCATTAAAAATACGATAAAGTTTACAGTATTTAATTCACGGGACTTGTAAACCTATTAATAATATTTTTTTAGTTATAAATAATAATCCAACACAAATTATTTGCCTTGCATACATAACACAATATTTTTCAAAGAAGTAACTTCAAAACCTCTGATACGACAGTTAAAGCCCTGACCATAGAACCGCCTAAGCTTTTAGGCTTTTATCTATCACCTCCATATAGGTTAATGGAACCTTCTCTATAGTGGTTAATCTCGGATAATAAAAAACGACTACCAGGCAGGGTAATCACCTACTTGCCCGCAAATCTCAGCTAATGAAGGTTTTCTATTTACAAGCTTAAATATGGAGGTACATTTGCTTCACTATTAAACATTACTACCAAACTTACTAGTTGTTGACTATTTGTTGAAACCATTTAAGCGGGATCTACACAGAGCGAGCATCCTCGCGAAGCTATTGCTGCAAACAGCTCGTGGCTCGGCCGAGGAAACACGTGAAACTCAAACTCACAAAAACTTATTTTTATTCATTAAACTTTTACGATTGTTTGTGGATTGGCATTTTTTAAAACTACCACCGATTCGGATGTTCGCTTCTAACGTGATGTATCGGCAAGAAACTCAATATTTTTTAAGGTATCTTTGTCCCTATAATATACATTGTTATAGCAAATACACAGAATTAAAATTCATGGGCTGCCTATTAACTATTCTATTGTTAATTTGTAACTTATACATTCTATGCACTTTTATCCTGAAACTCTATTTCCTCTGCTAAACCACGTCCACACAGATTGAGCTATTTTGCGTAGTAATTGCTTCGCGAGGCTGCTCGCTCTGTGTGGTCCGCCTTATAATAAGGAAGTTATACAAACTTCTTGAACAATATCGAACACAAGTTTCAATGTATCATCCCGCTGTCAATAGTTTAGAATCTGTAGTTTGGTTTATTTGAACTAACCATGAACTAACTCATGTACCATACATAAATTACGCGATAGACCTAAGGGAGCGTGAATCCTGTTTAAACAGTAAACCGTAAAACATCGTTATTTATTTGAGTAATTTATTATTGATATAGGATCAACAGATATATTCTTTCACTAATATGATACCAAAATTTTTCGTGTAATAACTATTTATTATGTTTTGATTGTAACATATGCGTTTATAATATTAAAAAAAAATGTTTTTATATTTGACACTTGAAGTCGATTTTACATTGATAAAATATTATGTTGACTTCACGATCGTACAATTAAACCACTGTACTATACAGACTAAAGATCTACTTCTCTATAACCATATCTAAATAACACTATCGAATGACCTCCAAAAATTGCAACGAAATAATATAAAATTCTTACCTCTAGGAAATCTTCCACCATGCGCCAGTATATGCCGTGGAGCGATATGCAGCCTCGTGTAACCAGGCTCGCTGTTCTCCAAATAGCACATTACTTCTTCAGCTGTGTAGTTGCTGCCTTCGATCACATGGTCATCGAAAGCTAGTAGCTGGTCGCCAGGATGAAGAGCACCACATCTGCAAGGGGTGGAGTATGAAAGACAAGTAGTTCGAAAGACTGAAGACTCTAAGTTACGGTAAAGTTTGGTAGAAGTAATAGTAGTTGAAGTAAAGTTCGGAGGTTACCTTATCTCTTGAATAAAGAAATCGGTAACAAAAATAAGGTAAATACCCCTTGAAAATAGTAGCAAAAGTAATTTATGAATTTTTCAATAAACAAATTCTCAAACCATTTACTTATGATCTACTTCATATTGTTTGACAAATTTCAAGAAATACATGTTAAGCATGACACACTATAACTATAAACGTTTATATAAACTGCTGAGTTATGAAAATCAACGCATGTTCATACACGCAAACAATCCCCTCACCTGTCACTAATGCTTGCCGGTAGAATGCTATCAATATAAATAGCATTGGAACTCCCTACACGCTGATACGTATCCGAACCCGAACTGTATACGTCATCAGAATATCTTTGATTACTCAGGAATAAGCCCAGGTCCTCATTACAGGGTCTCTCGATCTCAATGAGTAAGGGTCCGGTGGCCAGCTTCACGGATTCCATGATTGATACGTCGTATTCGATGGTCAGGCTGGTTACTTGTGGACAGTTTTGTAGGATCTGGTGTACTTCGGATAGCGTTTTGTTTGTGAGGGATATCTGTGGGAATAGCAAATGATCAAAAAATTAAAATTAAAACTAAAAATTATGTATGTTAAATACACGTCATAATGTTCTACTATACAATAACAACGTTTATAAAATATCTGGTAAGTATAATACCTTAATGCATGATTTTAATAATTCGAAAAAAAAAAACATAAACACAATTAAAAGTACTTTAAAACTTCAATGCATAATGTTTTGAATTAATACTATTAATGTATCTGTTTGTTGTATATTCACATTAATATAAAGCTTATCCTAAACTTATTTAATATTTTCAACTTACTCTACCTGTGTGGCTTCAACTTACATGATCAACTTTCAACAAACGATCCCCAGGTTTTATTCTAGAAGTATTATACGCAGCTCCTCCCGGTCTAACATGGGTTACCACCAGAGGCTGAGCGTCCAGCGACCGGCTGTTCAGAACCAGATCAGTTCTGGGAGCAGAGTTCTCTGGGTGACCACCTCGTATCGTGATGCCAAGGGAACCGTTTATCTTCTCTACAGGAACTTCCGCTAGCTTCGTTGTTATGTACAGGGAGTTTTGGGATGCTGTAAGAAATTTTCTTTTGATATTAACGCATAAAATGTTGTTTAGAAAACAATAGCTCAAATCGTGCTGTGAAGATTCTGATTTAATAAGGATTGTATATTAGTACTAGCGGTCCGCCCCGGCTTCGCCCGTGGTTAGTGGTACATATTTACGTTTTCTCTACATAAGAACCATCCTCGTACTTCAAGGAATATAATAAAAAAAGAATTATAGAAATCGGTTCAGCCGTTCTCGAGTTATGCGCTTACCAACACATTTTGCGATTCATTTTTATATATAAGAGAAGATTAATGAGAATAAATGTATTTTACCTAAAATATTACATTCATAACTCAGAATACAGAACAACATAATAACATTTCAGGATAGTGCTCTTAATTTTCATTTCTATAAATAGAGCTATATTTTCGTTAACCTTCTTAATCTTCTACTAAAATGTAGGTACCTATTGTTTGCATATCTCTTCATATAACATTAACATCATATCCATTGTTAAAAATACAACAGGAGCACGCCTGCACCAAACATTTCCTAAAATTCCTCGCTCTCCGAGAATACTTAACCGTGAATAAATATTTTTTGGCCAAGAGTAAAAGGAAGCTTTCGGGGGCTCAACAAAAACAAAACGTTAAACACAGGCCGCGTTTACGGAATAATTAACATCAATTTGTTGGGAAGTTGGGTGAAGTCAGTTTTTGCACGGTTCTATGATTAAAACCTTTATGTGTACATTGTACTTTTATTTTTTTAAGATACTAAGAGTTACTTGTTAAATACCGATACAGCTATAATTTTTATAGGTTGATAGGGAAAAAATATTGTAATACTATCTACAATTGTTGCTATATGCTCATACTTAATAAATTGCCTTTTTAAAACGGATTAAAAATGCTCGGTTCTACAGCGCATGAAAGCATGATGATAACCTTCGAGAAAATCGATTCACATATTTTGTCGAATGCTGCCTATGCAGAACAATCAAACTTCCCATTTCATATATGAGTTCTAAAAGCGCGCCCCAACTTAATTCTTAGACCACATTTTGGCTTAGTAGCAGGCTAGATCGTGGTCAAGCACTTTACGTAAAAAAGAGTAGGTATTTTACCATAGTTAGGCATATAGTACTCCACTTCCAGCGACGCCCTCTCTTCCACGTTATCCAGTAAGCGCAATACTTCATCGTTGGTGAGCCTTGCTGTGGAGATGCCATTGACGCTGCAGATCCTGTCACCAGGTGCCAAGCGGTCTGATTCGTGGGCCACGGAGTCTTTTGTGAAGCCAACTATGGATGGTATCACCCCTGGTTCGGAACGACCTGGAAAGAAAATAAGACGTTATTTATTTGTAAGGTTTCTCATTTATTACAGACATTCTCAAGATAAATTAATTGGACGTAATTTTTTGTTTTGTTATATTATTAGATAAGGTAAATTTTGTAAGTCAATATTATTTTTTACCTCATCAAAATTTCGACACGTGTAAACGTAGTAAATACAATTATTAAGGTAGGTAAATATTTATAATTATTATTTTATCTTTTGTTAAAATTCATACAATATGAATTAATTCTGAAATTACTTTTCCTGTTTCCAGAATCTCGATATTAACATTTATCTGTTATGTAGTTCAAAGTAACAAAAAGCTTAATTTTGTAAAAGTAGGTTATGTCATGAAATACATAATATTATATAATCATTAAATTAAATACAAGTAACATCAAAGTTAAAAAATAAATAATAATAGATTTGCGTCATCCCTTTGATTAAATCCATTTTAATGAACACAATCAAATACTTTTCCGTTTGAAAGTTTAAAAATATTCTAAAAACGTTTGTGGCTTCCATTAAGCCCATTAAAGTATTGTTAATTGAATTTAAAAAGCTGAAAAATTGTATATGAATTGCGGATAAAACTGTCACCGACAAGTTTAAAAGCCTTTTTTAATGAAAAACATGATGTCAACTTTAAATTGGATCAAATTTTGCATATAATAATAATGTATAAGTGCTTATAAACTCTTCCTTTGATGGCGTGGTTTTGGCTTAATATACACCTGGTTTCCTCACAGGTGATAAGGGACGTTAGCATAACTATAGAGATTTAGTTTCTTCAATCTAAACAAGTATTAAGAATACTTTCGTAGTGGTTATGTTGGAATTAATTCGAAATTATAGTACTTAATAGTAAATTTTCTTGTCAAAAGGATGTTTTAATTTTTACAACTTTTTTGAAGGTGTTCGTGTACGTTTCACATTATGGTATTCTATAGTGAGAGTTAGAAGTCCCTTAATGTAAGATCATTTTGTTTATGTTGGAGTAAAAATGAAAGTCTATGGATATCGTGATATACCATGTCAAACGTTTATAAAAAAATTGGTTGTCTGTAAAGCCGGTTTACTGACGATTGAACGTGACAACGTCCGATTGTGCTTCTTTGTCGCTCGTTCCGCGCTCTCGCTTGCACTTCAAGCCTTACATGGAACGCCTCAGAGCGAGGTAACGCCGCATGAGTCATGTTTTTTCGTGCGTGCAGCCGGCTCTATCGAATTATCAGACGTTGTCACGTCAAAAATTGTTAAAGATAAAATTTGTAACGTTTTTTAGATCACTATAGAATTCTGATCGATTCGATAAATGTTTAGCAACTCTATCTTGTAAGCTTTTGCTTATCTTGTAACGTGCTTGATCTTATAATCTGCTAGATTACATTAAAATTGCTTACATTTTCAAGAGGGTAAATATATTTAAAATTCAGTAGGCCAATTATCGATAAGATCTGTATACACGAAATATCGGAACTGTATTGGGGTCGATGTGACCGTTTTCAGACCTATATCGTAGACAGCCAAGTTTCAAATTAGCATTTCTCATATAGATTATATCCTACTAATATGCGAAAGTTTGTATGTTTGTTTGTTAATCCTTTATGATCCTACGCAAAACCGAAGATGAAAAACTGCTGAACTGATTTTGATGAAATCGCAATGAAAAGGCACACACAGATGGTAACTTGGATAGTTTTTATCCCGAAAATCAGTTTTCCTTTGACTAAGCCGGTGAAGTTGCGGCTGAAAAGTGCTACATCACAACATAGTATAAAACAAAGTCACTTTCTATAACCTACAAAACGGATTTTGATGCAGTTTTTTTTAATAGATAGAGTGGTACAATAGGGAGGCTTTAGTATATAATTTATTAGGTTGTAGAAAAAGCGGGCGAATCCGTGGGCGGAAAGCTAGTAATAGATAACATGCAAATGTAATTAGTACTGAACATGAATCAATCATTGACCTATGGGTATAATTCAGTTGTATAATGCACTATGATCATTTTAAATGTTGAATGAAAAGTGCTATGAATTTGTATTAATATACTTGAAAAAGGGTCTCAATTCGAATGTATTTTGTGTACCTTATAACTTTGGACTGGGTGAAGCGATTTTGATGATCTATTTTTGTAATTGAAAATATGTGGTCTATAGTTCTGTTAATTTGAAGGCAGTTTTTTGTCAAAAATTATGTTCCATACAATATTATGTTTTAACTAGATTTCCGCCCGCGGCTTCGCCCGCGTTTTCAAAGGAAAACCCGCATAGTTCCCGTTCCCGTGGGATTTCCGGGATAAAACCTATCCTAAGTGTTAATCCAAGTTACCCTCTATATGTGTGCTAAATTTCATTGTAATCGGTTCAGTAGTTTTTACGTGAAAGAGTAACAAACATCCATACATCCATACATCCTTACAAACTTTCGCCTTTATAATAGTATTAAGATGATTATCTTAATACGTTTAAAGTAATTATTAAAGATTTATCTTTATCAGATACTTTAGTATCGTCTAATTATTTATTCGTGTTTAAAAGTTTGACAGCGTCGGTTTAGAACTTGTTAATAAAGTCTAAACAGAGTCTAATGATGATAATTAAATGATATTAAGATAAGTAATTCAATTTATTTTCTTAAACCTCTTGTAATTTAGAGTGGCGTAGTAGGTACGGCTCATAGAATTCTTCATATAATCCTTAATATTATAAAGCTGAAGACCCTGAAGTTTGTTTGTTTGAACACCCTAATCCCAGGAACTACTGGTCCGATTTGAAAATTAATTTCGGTGTTAGATATTCATTCATCGAGGAAAGTTATAGGCTATATAATATCATCACGATAGGACTAACAGGAGCGGAACATTGCGGGTAAAACCGCAGGGCACAGTTAGTGTATGGATATACATGAGTTTATTTAATAACCACTCACTTTACTTGTAACGTACTTAAGGTAAAATGTTCGAAAAACTTTTCTATCGTAACCAAAAATACACGGAGATCTGAATTTCTAGCAAATCTTGTTCTTAATGAGCAGTATTTCCAGTTATTTATTACTCTAACCTATCGCTGCTAAAATTTTACAAAAAAGTGAACAGTCCTCTTTAATTTTCCACTGTTTAACTATAGAAGTTATAGCATGAAAATGTCACTCAAAATGGTTCTTTCGAAGTGCGCGATTGTGTTCAATGCTTTCCTATGTCACGTAAACTTTTACGGTGAAAATTTAAGGTTACAACGACGCTTTTATACGCCGAATGCAGTAAGCAATAAACTGAAAGAATGAACATTAAAAAGGAGACATCTGTTATTTTATTCTTGAACATTGTGAAGTTTTGTAATGGATTTATTTGTAGACTGTTTTATAGGGGAGGCAATTTTGTAAATTTAACACGTTGGAGGGGACTAAATAGTTGATTTAGATTGTAACTACCAATGATCCCACTTATTGAAAAAAAAGCATGTATGATGAGCACACGTGTCAGAAGTGAAACTTTGACAATATTCAAAGATACCAAAACCGTCTCCTTACTCAATGACGTAACGGTATTGCAATGACGCGACTTTGAAATTTTACTCTCAGTGCGCTTAAGAAGTTTCACTTCAAATATTTTTCTTGCAATTCATGTTTCGCTTATTCTAGTTTATTATTTGAAGACATGAAAAAGTATACATATAACATTGTAGAAAAGTGTGTCATATATAGAATTATCGTTAAAATCGTACAGAATATCGTCACCTATCTTATTTTATCTTACTTTTTACTCTTCCACAATATTATAAAAGCGAAAGTGTTTGTCTGTTTGTCCTTCCTTTACGTTGCAACGCGGTTTTATAGTTTTATTTCGATAGATACTGGAACAATCCTATAATGAATACCTTGTTATATCAATTTAGTTGCCAAGTCTGACAATTAGCATTTGCTTCTAAGGGGCTTTTGCATAATATAATATACAGCATGTGGAGAGTTATGCCAATTGGAATATACTATACGAGGTTAGGACTAACTGTATTGGGATGTTGGATTGCTATACGCAGCCACCGTATATGCAGCACGACTTGGGGTAATCCTTATAAAACAATTATAATAAGGATAATACAAGTTATCCTACTATAAAATCCTGATAGTGAATTTATTTCATTTACTTATGTTTGTTTTACCTTGGATTGCTTTGTATTTGCAGCCAAGAAAACTTCTTATAACTTCTCATGATTGTAGAGGGAAATGAAGCAACTAAAAATATTTTTTTTTAAATAGGTAGAACCTAGTTACAGAGAGAAAAAAATACAAGTCATTTTTGTCTGTTTGACGTATTTGAATTAGGTATTGGACTTTTGCCTTTTATTTCTAACTAAAAAATATCGATACGTTTTCCTTTTAAATTTTTGACAGTCCAATTATACGGAAAACAAATTACACTGAACAAAATTGCAGCCAAATAAATTAGCCCCAATAAAAGTCAGATAAATATAGAATTAGTCATAAAACATTCGTCTCGCATTTAAATTCAAAGGAAGTTATAATTAGATTTTCAACACGCGACAAAATCAAAATGGCGCTAAAAATTCAACCGCTGAGTCACTTTGCGTGACACGCGTGACTCATTGGGTGTTCCTGGTCAAATGGATTCGTGGAATATAATATTAAGTAATCACTTCTATCTGTATATTAACTAGCTGTTCACCCCTGCTTCTATCGATTTTCTTTTAAGCTGTTGCATAGCTTCTGTCGCGGGCCTTGTGAGCCGTTCCGTAACGAAAAAACCTAACACCCCCCACTCCAACCATCACAGCGATGCGATGCTATGCAATAGCTTTACCGCGGCAGTCAAAAAAACAAACAAAAATACTTTATTGTGCACCATTAAATAAAAATTACAAAAGTAAATATATATAAAATAAATAGACACAGTTCTTTCAATGGTAGTTTTTCAATATTTTGTAAGTTATTATCCTGATTCAAGCGGCTATGCAATAAATAATAACTATTAGAATCGTTTAATTTAAAGTCAAATTTAATTTTAATTAAATTTACTTTATGTTTAGTTATAAAACATAATATTATGTTCTCATAATATATTTGTATTTCTACTCTACGTATTAGAGTATAGAGATAAGAGATAAACATATTTAAATAACTTGCATTTACAACAAACAAATATAAATGATTATTTTTCTGACCCAAATATCGACCAATAGAATTGCACCATTCGACGTCACGTGGTACAACCTACATGGTATTATACTGATAATTTTTTGAAAATTTTCTCTGGTCGTTGACGTCAAACTGACAGGTTCAATTCAATTGTGAAATTATTGGCCGACATTTGGGACGGAAAAATAATCTCCCGAATACCACACGAGCTTCAAAATTATCTGGCATTTCCCTCAAGGTTCCCTGCAAACAAATAAAGTCGTCAAGTTTTTCAGTGATTTTTTAACCTTGACTAAAAACTTGACTCCTTCATTTGTTTGCAACGAACCTATCGGAAAATACCCGATAATTTTGAAGCTCTTGTGGTATTATAAGTGATAATTTTTATTTAAGAACACGATAAAAGGATTACCCTTAAAATTAATTTAATGTAATAAAATATACTCATATTCGAAGTGTCATATGAAGCTACCGCTAATAAAATAATATTCAATATTATCGAAGTTAATTAACCACAAAATACATTCGAATTGTATTTTTCACAACTCATAAATCCACATTTAAATTATTTCCTTCACGATTTTAATGAAAAAGATATTCTCGCAATATTAATTACGAAGCATTGAAATTATTCGTCACTTCTCATTCATTATTTATTTAATATATAATTAGTGGGTGAAGGGGCTTTTGATTTTTCGGCGTCAAAGGCTTTCTTCATTTCATTCCTTTAAAAATAAAATGGGCGCCATAATTATGGAATAACTAGATTTCCGCCCGCGGCTTCGCCCGCGTTTGCAAAGGAAAACCCGCATAGTTCCCGTTCCCGTGGGCTTTCCGGGATAAAAACTATCCTATGTGTTAATCCAAGTTACCCTCTATATGTGTGCTAATTTTCATTGTATTCGGTTCAGTAGTTTTTACGTGAAAGAGTAACAAACATCCATACATCCATACATCCTTACAAACTTTCGCCTTTATAATATATATATTAGATATTAGATTAGATTGGGTTTAACGGCCGAGTGTAAATTTTGTTAGTTGAATAGTTTGAGTTTAATATAGAGCTTATGGTTAATATAGAGCTCAACGTATTACCGTAATCTATACTAAAATTACAAAGCTGAAGAGTTTGTTAATTGTTTGAACGCGCTAATCTCGGGGACTACTGGTCCGATTTGAAAAAAATATTTCGGTGTTAGATAGTCCATTAATCAAGGAAGGCTATACGCTATAATATATCATCACGCTAAGACCAACAGGAGCGGAGCACTGCGGGTAAAACCGTAGAGCACAGCTAGTATAGAATATTTTAACGAAAGCAACAATTTCAAGCAATTTTTCGGCAAGGCTTTGTTCAGTAATTTTAACCTGATACTAATCTGATTTTACCCTTATTTTCTACCCCTTTCATAGTATGTTAGGGTGAAGACACATGCATACACAATTAAACGTCAAATTCACAATATTTTATTTTATCATTATGCTAGAAAAAAATACAAAAAAAAAATACTTTAAAAAACTTCCTAACACACGAATTGTTATCTTATACAAATGAATGCAATGTAGGTACTCATATACTACTAAACTATATTTGAAGTATCAATAGAAGACGATCATTTTGAAAGAAGAAAGAAAGAAAGAAAGAAAAGATTTCTTTTTCTTTCTTTCTTTCTTTCTTTCGATCATTTTGCACTTATTCTCAGTGCATACGAGAAACCCAATAAATTATCTCTAGTAAAGAAGACTGCAGCGTATTAATAATACTTAAGTCTTACTCAATTTTATTGAAAGTGAACAAGCACACGTGCATAGAAACTGATGCTGCTACTTAAAATCGTTGAGTCTTCATGTAAACGCGGATCGCTTTAAGGCCAAGCTTTCACATAAGCGTAGCGATAAGCGTAGCGATAAGCGTAGCGATAAGCGTAGCGGTATTGTATAACAACGCTAGATTTGTCATTTAGAAAGTGTGCCATTTTGTGATACTTTGGCTACATAATTATAAATCTATGCAGCTTTTTGATGAAACGTATAGTAAACTTATCGCTTTATTAACTGCAAAATGACGTAATAAATTCATATTGCTACTTATAATCGTTGAGTCTTCAAGTAAACGCGGATCGCTTTAAGGTCAAGCTCTCACACGCAACACGCACGAAATATTATTATGTAACGTCCAGCGTCTTCTTTATATTAAAAAAAACAAATTCTTGTTTATATTGTTTTTATGTTATGACTTTTATCGCCACAGCTCATACGTGTAAACGCAACCTTTGAGTTTTGCAACGGTGCGATCTTGTGAATTAAAGATAGATCACGTTTCGCGCTGTCGATTTATTTTTACTTTAAGTTGACGCTTTTAGTAATAGTTTTAGCATGTGTTAAAATAACCATTTTAAGATAGAGACACTAAAGAAATAGGTATCAAAGAATATATTTCAAACCAATAATGTATTTGTAAATAATAACTTTTTTGCCAAATCTGCCCGTAATAAATACACGTAGGTAAATCAATGCAGTTTTGCTCAAATACCTTACAGAATTTACAACCTCAGTATTTCAATTTCCCTCTGTAATAGTGCATTGCGAACAAATACATCGATTAGTACCAATACTGAACTATACCTTCGAACCTTTCAGTGCAGAACCGATTGATAGTTTTAATCGTATTTCGGTGAACGTGGGTGCAAATATTCAAATCCATCCTGAATTTACATACGAAACGATTCCTACGCTGATTATACTCAGCCTGTATAATTCTATCTGTTTGTGAGGCTTATTGAGACGTGTATGTCACTTTCAAAGGATTCCACTTTATTTACATGTCAAAATTAAGGAATGAGTGGTTTCAATTGAGATAATGTCTAGCTATTGTGGTTTATTGATTATTTTCAAACAATCTCTAGAAACAAACAAATAAGGAATAATTATTAGCATATAATATAGTAGTATAGCATAATATTATATGGTAGGACCGCTATTATTATTATAAATGCTGATGTTAACTAATCGATTCAGATCTAAATATGATTTGAAGTTCTTTAAAATTGCTTCAGTCAGACTTAGGTACAATATTTGATTCCTTTTTGAGCTTAAACGAAAACTAACGACAGGACCAACGAAGCAATATTATGTACATTGTACATAATAAATTATCCATACTAAAATTATCTATAAAAAAATATTTCGTTTTTACGTTGTATTCTATCCATGTTAGCTACATTGTTGTCATACCAAAATGCAAGCGAAGCTTTTACATGCACAAAATTGTTCTGAATGAACACTTGCGTCGAGTCGCCTTATACCCGAATTTTATACGCGAAAGTCGCAAAAGTAACAGACGATTACGGGAAATAATTACGTAATACTCTACAGTTAGAGTTCATTATCCCATTCCACATTTTTTGCGTATAATTACAGTGACAACTTTCCTGCTATTGTTCTATTGTACAAAGTTCCTGTTAGATAATTCTTACACTTTTTGCGGTTTGAGGAAGTTAGTTGGATTGTACTTTTTAATGTCTCGCTGGTGTATTGCACGCCTCATAAGCGAAGCGTTGAGGTGGGTACTACTGTCACTTCACGCAAAACATCTGATTTTTCAAACTTAAAATGTCTTTATGTATCATATATTGCACTTGTAAGATAATACATACACACACATATTAAGAAAAAACACTATTTTTAACGTTCATGATATTTTTGATGTCATTTTTGTTATTTAAACTAGTTAAAAAACAGTTTAAAAAAGTTCTGTCTTGGACGTCCGTGTGTCTGTATGTGCGGATCCTTTTTCTTGTTAACACGATAACGACCGAAATACTTTACTAAGCGAGTCTTTTTTTTTCTCTTACGCTTGAGTATGCTCAGGAATAGAACCCTTTCATTTTTCAGGGTCTGATTCGATGTGGTTTAATTGTTATTAAATAAACAAAAATAATAATTAATAAATATTTATTAAAAAAAA
>CAJQZN010019299.1:0-10178 GCA_907164685.1 Colias eurytheme | reverse complement strand
TATTAAATAAACAAAAATAATAATTAATAAATATTTATTAAAAAAAATTATGAGGCGTGCACTTTTGGATTTTCCAAATTTTTTGGAGTTTCATTCACACTTTATTGAGTAAAGAAATTTTGTAATTTTGAAACATTGCTTCTTTTCTTATCAATTCTTTATATAGCTATAAAAAATTGATAAGAAAAGTATATACTTTGATCCAATTATTCCATCTCATTTTAATATGTTACACTTTCAAACCGTATAATCTAAAGAGCCAAAATCCTGAATCACTGAAGAAGTAACAGGCCGATTAGATAATGACATTGTTTAAGGTAAGTGACGAATCGACATTGAAATGTTCTTTACCCAAAAAGGTCTAAATTCGGGAGCGGTGACGCGTTGGAGCACCAATTTGTGTTACGTCACTCTCACTTAGAGGTAAAGCTGTCAAGACGACTTTGCAATTTCACAAGCAAACGACAGAGACTTTTAGACTTTTATTTCCTTATAGTAAAACGTTAGCTCTGGGATTGCTTCGTGAAAATTCTGTCTATGTGACTCCGAAAATATAATGTAGCTTTCTAGTAAAGTGTTTCAGTATATTTGAAAAGACTTTCTCCTTTTTTTTAAATTGTCTTAATATTTCATTCTACAGTTTTTCATAAGCTATTTACTGTCGTGCTTCATATGCCCTAAATTTTGCACTTCCAATTTTTGAGTGACCTATTTGAAATGATAAAGATATCACAGAAACTTCTCAACAAAGTGATTTCAATTACACTTAAACACTTCAAACGTGCTGTGACATTAGTCCTATTTGCACCTAAGGGACATTTGACAATAATGCAACACGGTAAGTAGCTACTAATGATCATAATGAGCATGCTGTAGTGTCATTTGCAGCATCATTATCACAGCGCAGACTTGAACAGTGGAATAAACATTTTGATTCTAGAAATTCTTTAGCGTTTAACTCAGTATTGATAGACGGTAATTGAGGAAACGGAAACTGTAACGACTAAATTGAATTTAGTATCAATAATATAGTTTAGTGTAGCTTCAATTAAATTGACGTTTGATTTATAATATTGTGCAATCAACAATCGCTTACTTATTATATTACTTTTTCTACTGGTGTATAACATTATCTATTACTTATTAGTTTAGCAAGAGACTTTGCTAAAAAACAAATTTTATTTTCATTACCTAAACTATTATTTTCTATTACCTCATCAGCATCATTTAAAACATTTCAAAGTTGTTATATAAGCCTACAATCAACACTTTATATATTGTTTTCTTAAGTTGTAATGTCTAGCACATCATGTAAGATAACAAGTGTAGACAATAGGGCTATTGTTTGTGTGGGAAAATTGTCGAAACCTAATGTTTTACAGTCTAGCCTTACTGGGTCATGGTATATGAATCATCTTTATTATGTTAATGTTTGTGAACTTTTGCCTTATTTTTGTGGGTTGTTTTCGGGTGAAGCATGATTTTGTTTTTGTTTTCATGGGGTTCTAGTTATCACAATATATTTTGGTAAATTATTATGTTAAACAGTGTCTCCTGATTTAAAGAAATGCAAAAAAAACTATAATAATATACGTATGATACATATAATCAGCTGATTCAATTATAGAAACGAATTCAAAATTGTTTAAAGATTAGTGTATGTTGCATGTTTCTGCAAAACAGTTTATTCAACATCTAAAATTGGACGATATTTAAAACATGTGTCATATTTTCTAGAAGGAAAGTGAAATATCGCCGCATTTTCTATATTTAGTAGATAAAAGTAATTTCATCTGGATTGTTAAATTTATTTAAAACAAGACTTATCCTGTGTCTTTTTTGACAATTAGAAATGAGATATGTGATCTAAATAGTTTTTGAATAATATGGATCTTTAAAAACTATCATCGTCCTGAGGCTTAGTTGCCAATTTTTAATATGAGATAGGTGATCTAATCAGTATTATTTTGTAGTATTAAATGTACACTATACTGTCTCTTGCAGTTCGCGATTGACCTTGACCGAAATTTGGTCAGGTTTTTATATGTCATCTATAAGCAAAGATGACATATACTCAAGTGAGTCAAGTCTGCATAGTAAATAAACAGTCTCGCTATTTCACAGAATACAATTTAGTTTAAGTAAAGTTTATTTTATCTCAGATATACTCAAACATGTTATTTTATGCCTATACAAATAAATAGTCTTTATGTATGAAAAATAGCAGTATCTAAATGTTAACTAGCACTATATTCCTATCTTTTTTTTATTTGATGTCAGTCTGATCGTCCGAGCTGGTAGTTCTCTTGATGATAATCGATCACCAACGCCCTTGAACATTTGCAGCATTAAGGCCTCTGCAAAGGCGTTTTGTGCTTCTAAGGGGAAAAGAAAAGATAGATGACGGAAACAAAGCAATGGACTAGGAAGAGTAAGAGATTAAAAAGGTTTGGGATACCTTCAGTAACCTTTTCTCATTTACAAAGCGTCTGCTTTAACCAAACAGTCCAATGTTTTGTCAGTGAGACGTGACCTCGGCTGTTCAAACGATGATCTCATGATGCAAAAATACATTACATAATGTAGCGCCAACATAAAAATGGCGCGAATTTCTTTGGAAAGACGTCAGTGTTTGCTGTGTTGGTGCATCATTTTATTGAGGCTTTGTTTATATATGCTAATATCTTAATCGTAATAATTCAAATCGCAATCTGATTTTAATAGTAATAATTCAAAAAAGCAATAAGCTGATTTAGGAAACATTTCTGCATGTTGCAGTTGAGATGTTTACTTTTATCTTTAGTTTTAAAAAAGTTTTTATTAATTTCTATTTCAAAAATTGTTCGATCCCAAAAGACACTTGAAAAAGATACTTCGTTATTAATGGAAGATTTTAGGGACCTTATTTGTAGCCTTATAAATGAGTAGGTGGTTTTGTAACATAACAATAAAATCTTCCATGAGATTTTATTGTTATGTTACAAACACAACAACAACTATAAAATTCCACTATATAAACAAATATTACTTTATTTTTAGAGACATAGGTTCAAGGGTTCTCGTAAAATGTTAATTTGCATTTAGTAAACGTCTTCAGATTGTATTCTGCGATAAGAAAGATCACGTTATCTGCAATTCTGCAGAATCCGGTCTCAGAAAGATATCTTTTATGAAAATTCAGCTATTTCTTTTTAACAATTTTCAATAAATTGAAATGTATTCTACAGCTGTATAAGGTACTGATGATTAATTTTAGATTCTTTATTGAACGAAAATAACATTACAAAATACTTAATCATCACTGCGTGAAAATAATCAAGGTAAACAAATTTTATGCAAGAAGTTTTCAAAACCGTAGTAAAAATATAAAAATATCAAGATATAAAACACGATGTTCTTACTTCTTATTCCTAAACGTTACTTGTTTTCAGGAGACCATCTTTGTGTTTTACATTAGTCCCATAGCGTATATTATGTAGTAATATATCTTCTCTTACAGGAGCAGGTACGATAATGAAGATAACTTAGGAGTTTAATTCACCTTAATGCCCTGAATTATTACAATGGCGTCGTACATTAGGGGCTTTAAATGGCGTAGGTAAGCTTTTTAAAATTATGCGGAAAAAGGAATGCTCCTTACCGGTAACTCACGAGATAAATAATTATACTAATGGCAAATTGTTATGAATGTGGTTAGTGTGATATATTATTTTAATTTAGATCAAATAATAGAAATTTTTGTTTAGGTTGTTTATTATGTTATTCTTTTTAACACAATTGCGGTTTTTTTGAAGACTTACTGCTAACCGGCTAATATTGTAATAATTTATAATTGTAATTTGTAGTTTCAAAGTGTTTCCTTAAAAGTTTTCTTCACAATCATTGCAATTGTATTTATTTATGTACATAGATAAACTCTTATCAAGAAACTTCTTTTTTGTCAACGTTTTTCACAAGTCTCACAAAAATATATAAAATACAAATTAAAGTCATAATTAATAGGTTCTGTACTACGATACGGTATTAATTACTTGCACAAACTGTATATTGATTTTCGACAGTCAATATCAAATACGTTGTCCAACATAACGGGTCAGAAGCGACCGAAGCCCCCTCGTAAGGATATGAGCAACTCACTTCCTGGCCCGTGACTAACGCAACTATGCAAATTACGAATTTCGTTTGTTAAATGAAATAATCGAAGTAATGTTATATAATATATTTTTTTTATTTCTAGAAATTATGTTTTTATGTGTAGTAAAAAAGTATCTTTTCGAATTAAGATTTATTCTGGTCTTCGTAATTATTCACTGAATTAAAGAAGGAATATTCCAAATACTTCACAGCTTACCAATTTGATTACAATTTAATCGATCGTATTAGTGTTAAAAATGTGTCAATTTTTACACACACTACCTATATTCAAGAATTCCTGTAATATGAAATATGTCATTTTTTACATACTTACTTATACCTACGTTTAAAATTATTCCTGTAATTTCTCCAAATATCTCTAAACAATATAATAATAGATCAACATAAAACGCGAACAATAAATAAGCCAATACTTTCAACCGTTATGTCTGTTTCCATTATCATCCGTCTAACGTCGCCCTTGGCCTCGACCTTTATCAGTCCCTTTCGTCAACCCTTTGTCTCCAGGATTTATGAAACTACATAATATATTCATGAAAAAGGGCTGTTGGATTTATTTGTGTTTAAAATTGAATTGTTGCGAAAATATGTTTTGCGCTAGGGTAATAAAGTAATAATAATAAGTGATTTGTATTCAGTGATTAAAAAAACATCATAAATGTAGTTTCATAAATGTTCCGAACATACATTCCGTATCATTTTGCTTACGTTTAAAAGTAACCAGTCGGACTCAGAATCCCACCAATCGAAAGTAGACTTCATTCGTATTAGTTCAAGAATCATAATGTTACATACATAAAGGTAATTTGGCAATTATAATATTATACCTTTAGATAGGGAATATCGAAAATACAATATTCTGTAAAATAGATAGGTATCTAGAGTCACCTCGTAAAAGAAATCGCTGACCGTCTTAATAATAACAAAAATTTTAATCAATTTTTCATACATTTAAATTGTTTTTAATAATAATATTTCGTGAAATTCCTAGTGTAACGGAAACACGGTAGATGGCAGATAGCAACGCGACGATGATAATTGCGATACTTTCTGTTACGGCCGGCGGACTCAATGCAAAATAGGCCATCATTCTCTTTGATTTTTATCTGCGGAATCTATACTAAAATATAGTCTGTGGCTAGGAAATGTTTTTAAAGGTACTTTTTCATTTAAGATCTTTTTTAAACTGGTTTAACGAATTGTTTCTATGGTAACAATAAAAGGTTTGGCCCTGGCCCTGGATTTGAACTGGGTTATGATTAGGTTTCAAAGAAGTTTGATCACTTTCCCGTAAAATTGTCAAATGTCTGCTTAATACAATGCTATTGTTGTGTGTTTGTGTGTGTTGGAATAAGTGTTAATAATTGGAAATACAATGCATTTTAATAACGTTTATTTTTAAATTGCAAACTTAGTCGCGGAAACACAATCTTTGAAAATAAAGTGAGACAAGAGAATACATTGTATTTAATGATCTTTAAATGAACATGTCACATAAATCTTGTAAGATTTATTTCTTCCGTCAAGTCTTGAAAAACGTTGTTGGATGAACAAATTTTGATAGAACTAATAATAAAAGCCTTAAAATAGGGGTTAGATTTGATGGAAATTTATTGGAGCATAAACAATTTATTTATAACGTAGTAAATCTTTTCTGTGTCTTGTGTTAAATTGTATTTAAAATTGGTAATATATAATCAAAACTAGAAAAAATATCATCAAAACAATTTAATTATTGTTATGATTGCTCATTGTATCATTGATGTAGGAAAAAGAAAATTCCCTTTTAATTCTTCGGCATGTTATTATAATATATGATGTTACATATGTATTTTGTAAAATTGTAAAACTGGCATGATTTAAAAGAGCAACTATGGAGTTTCTTGCCGGTTCTTCTCCGTAGATACTGCTTTCCGAATCGGTGGTAAATTAATTGAATAAATAAATGTTTGAGTATGAATTTTAAAAATGTTATCGAACCACATATAAAATCCACTATCAAAAACAATATTCAATTGATACATCATTCTAGAATAATGTCTAGGCTTAGCCTAAATCAGCAGACACGTGCTTAGCCGTCTCGCCGGCGACCTACCTTGTGCGGCTTCTAATTTACGTCAAGGGTATAGCGAATTTGCCCTTAGAAATACTAACGTCATTTACTTGTTATAATAATTTAGTTTTTTTATAGTGAGTTGTAGGATTTTGCTTGTGGTTTAATTTTTTTAATATACAGGGTGTCCCACTATTGGTATACTAAGCGCGAACGGACTTGAAGTTTTGCATACACTGATCACGTAAAATTACCTAAACAACAAAATTACGTCAAAAATGTTTTGCTAAATGTTTCCTGAAATTCCATGTTTTCTTCTCTAGCTTCGCGCAGCCGGCATTTACCGCTTCTCTATAATGTGAGCATTTTGTCTATGAAAGCATAATCTTAAACGATAGCTCACGTGCTGGTGGCAAAGTTGGGCGGATTGCTTGTTATGGGTGTTCACATATAGTTTTAAGAATTCATCTATTTGAAAAAAAACATCTGGAATCTTATAAGTATTTTTTACGTACTCAGCGTATGCAAAACTATAACCTCCTTTGAGCTTAGTATACCAACAGTGGGACACCCTGTATATACAATTTGTTGCTATTTGAAATTTTTAAGTTCTATTAAAATTCGGCTAAACTTGTCATTTTAAATAAGCCTACAAAAAAGCGATTTAGGTTTGTAAATAAGGATTTTTTTATTAAATTACCTTGTACCTATGTCGTAATTTGATCTTCTTTTTGATTTGACTCTACATCCATTTTTTTATTGATGGAAGAATGAGACATGATAATTTATTTTGTAATCATTATTTGCCTGTTTTATTCTCTATATATAATACAAGTATTAAGAGTATACAATAATTTATATTTGAATATTGAGCGTGATAATAATATGTCCCCGGTCGTGTCTGTTGTCTGTGCAATTGGACTATAAAGAGTAAGTATTTCTTTGTTCTTTCTTTTCATTAACATTTGAAGTATTAAGAACTAAATTTAATTTAATATTATGCTATGTAAACTTGAATATAACACTTAGTTTCCATACGAGTGTGTAAGCAATGAGCCGTAATACATTTTTTTGTCACGTATCCGCAGTGAAGCGGTAAGAAAACTAATAAGTAATAATCTATTTCTTCATATACTAAACGTGTTAACGTTTTTGCAAAATTTGTATCGGTTAATTTTATTACAGTATGCAAAAATACTTTCTTGTCACTGTTTTGATAATAAGTAAATTTTATATTACCGGTAATAAAACATATTTATATTAGTGTTACTACTTTTGTACTTAATTCGCCACGCTTTATTCTGTACTATCTGCGCACCACGGTTTCACTCGCGTGGCTCCGCTCCTGTTGGTCTTAGCGGGATGATAAATAGCCTATAGCCTTCTTTGATGAATGAACTATCTGACATCGAAAGAATTTTTCAAATCGGACCAGTAGTTCCTGAGATTAACGCGTTCAAACAGACAAACAAACTCTTCAGCTTTATAATATTAGTATAGATGAAACCTACAATTTTAGTACTTCGCGATGGACAAATAATTTTTTATTTAATTTAAGTCTTAATAATATGAGTTATTCGTGTATTTTCAATTTAAATTCCACTTTTTTGATATAGGAAAACAAAGTATTTTTTGCTCTACAAATTCAAGTGAAGTCCTCTCTCTATTTGAACCACTTTGAAAGAATAGTGTTTTTTCAAAGTGGTTTAAAAATAATAGTTTTCACGAAAGTTTTCAATCGATTTTACGTCCTTCGCGTGTTTCTAATAGCCTGTTAAATATGAGTAACGACTTATTTTGGGACATTTAAATATTTAATAGATTGCAAGTCATGTAATATTATTTGAAACTCTTTTCGCGGATTATTCTTGGCTAGACAAAAATAAAAATAATAAACCTAAAAATAGTTATTGATATACGAATTGTATTTTTCAATTGATATTGGACACATAATTAATGTACCTGTTCTAAATTAGATCCCATAATCTCATATTTATAAACATATTTTTTGGGAGTTGTGCAAAAATAACTTTCAGCTCTATCATAAACAGATGACTTCATCTAGATATGTTATCTGTTATCAACTGCATTGATAAGCTATCAACTAATCTTGCAATATAAACCCCAATATAACTAAGAATCGTTGACATAATATTATATTTTGCGTCCTAGTTCAAATGTATAGTTTTAAAGTATGTTTTCTAAAACTAGGAAAATATTGAATTTAAAGAGTCGGCATTCGTTCGTATAAATGTTAAAAATAAGTTTCCGTTTTTTCAATTTTAATTGTGATTAAACCAAACAAGAGTTAAAATTGTAGATAATATCGGAATAATAAATATTTTGCTTTAAAATAACTGTAGACGTGATTAATTATTTATTATAATATATTTTTATAATAAAAGTTTGTTCGCTTGAACGCTCCTAATCTCAGGAACCACGCATCTGATTTTAATAATTATTTCACAGTTAGATAGTCCATTTATCGAGGAAGGCTATAGGCTATATATCATCACGCTAAGACCAATAGATCGGAGCAATGCGGGTAAAATGGTTACAGCGGGTACAGCTGGTTAATATAGATAATGTTAAAAGCCTCCGTGAAATAATATCCACGAAACAATCAGTTATACTTCATGCCTTTTTATTATAAAATTAATTTGTAGCGGACATAATGTGAGAAGAAAATACTAAACCTAATTTTATAGCATTGGCGTGAAATTTATGCGTTTAGTTATAAGTGGTTATAATAATTTGTTGCCGTAGGTCAGTAGCGCAACAATTATCTATATCAAAATGTTTTTATTTTAATTGATATGATGCTTTATGTTGTATTTATTTAAAAACTCAGAAATACCTAATTGAAATTTGATTTATGATTTTCATTTCTCAACTTCGTAAAAAGTTTATCTAAACTAATTACATTAGACAAATAATTTATAACTTCAAACAATTTAGTGTACATGACCGACGGTCTCGAAAATAAGATGAAAATATAAACCGAAAATTATATCTTTTTATAAAACTGTATATTTATACTGTTTTTAAACTTTTATTTTAAATACAGCCTAAGATGTAATCGTTATGAATTAATAATTGCAAATAGTTACGTATTCTAAACAAAAACTTATAACTGTTAACCGGAAGTCCCCAAAATAGGCGCAATTGTTTTGACGCATTTCCGCATTAATGTTTATTGACAAACAATATCTATAATATAACTTGTATTTTCACTTTTGGTTCAATAATAAAACGTAATAATATTATATTATCTATTTTTAACATTTCATTTACTATAAATTTCAGTTTTAAATACTTAATCTACGACAAATATTTAAAATAGAAACGTCAAACTTCATCGACTCTACCAAAAAACACAAAATAATGACTCTACATTAAAAAGCCGGTGCTCCATATTTTTTCGTACAAGCCTTTTTGGATTACGAAAACACCTTTTCCGAAATGTATCCCTACATATGAATTAGAAAATAACAAAACCGACTCGTTAACAATGCAAATCATCTAATATAGAGCAATAGTCACACCACAAATCGTCCGACGCAGAATCGTAATTTTTTCCATTATCCAATTTGTGCATCAATCCCTTGCAAGGTTTCATCTCCATACAAATTACACGTGTCCTTAATAAGCAGGTGATATTTATCCACTAATATGATTGTACTCCAATTGCTTCAATTAGATAACTGGCTTAGAAAAACTCCAGACGTCACGGATGACGTAACGAAAAAAGTGGACGCACTGGCCCGCAAAAATAATCTAATCGCGACATTCTTCCAGATAAAGAATATTCGTCCGAGACTTGGAAAATGTCGACTTTCACACGCGCCGCCGGCCGGCTTTTCGTCTTACCTTTGACGAGGCGCTGCAGGATAATCTCCTTATCCTCTTGAGTGTGAGGCTCGCCGATGACGGCTAGCAGATAGCATCCCGTGAGAGGACTCGGGGGGGG
>CAJQZN010019298.1:0-28406 GCA_907164685.1 Colias eurytheme | reverse complement strand
TATCGGGATCGGTGCCGGCTGTGCGCCAGACGCGTGATAGGTTAAAAAAGGGGTAGATGTATATGCCACATGCTAGTAACGTAGTTTATTGAAAATGTAAAGTGTGTTTATCGTCATAGGTGAAGCCGGCGGCCACAGAGCCCACGCTGTTTATAATTTTGTTATCATGGAATTAACGGTCACCTTCACAACATTTTCTAATGATTTTTTTGCAAAATATGAAGATGTAAGAACAAGAAGAAAGAAGAAACCAATGTGATTGCCCATTGTGTGCGTTGTGGCATGGAGATTCGTGTAGAAATATCATCCCCTTGTTACAAACCTCACCTTGGTTGATCACCTACACTTGGCTTTATGTTAATACAATGTTTGTGTCACAGCTATATTGAATGAATGAATGAAAAATACTTTATTGTACACCTTATAGAATACATTATATTGTATGTTTTTATGACGTATTTTTTATTTTTCGCAATTTTTCCTCTACCTGTGCTATAATGGCGCATCCACACATGCCAGCTTTACTGGCGGATGCCACTCCGTATCGAAGCCGCAAGCAAACTGCCGTCGGCATCCAAAAGCCGCATGTGTGGATGCGCCATAAGACGTTGTTTCGTATCAAATTTCAAGATTCTGTGATCTCTTGAAGCACTCTGTAGTTTTTGATTCACTTGCGAATGTCGAAAATTTATAAGATGAAAACCAAATATGTACAATACTACATACAATCTTATTCCTACCAGATTGTCCACACCATCCTAAAGAAACAGTTTTGATATAAATTAGTAGCAAACGGCAAACAATACTAATTTTAATCCATATTATGTACATTATACAGGTATAAACAACCTGCAAGATGTATGGGAGGTCGGTGAAGGCGAATGCAACGTGCTACTCGAGTCGCGCTTCGAGAAGTTATACGAGAAAATAGATCTTACGCTGCTCAATAGATTGCTTCGATTGATTGTCGATCATAACATCGCTGATTATATGACTGCTAAGAACAACGTCGTCATCAATTATAAGGTATGTACTTACTTATTATATTTTTCTGTGTTAAAATTAAAATATATAATAAAGGTTATTTTTGTTCAAAATTAACTTCTAATTTTCAAAATCTTACTATGCTGCAAACTATTTTTGCAATTTTTTTTATTATTATTTTACTGTATCATTTTAGTAGACAGTTGTTATTGGTATACTAAAATCTTCCTCGAGAATCACACTATTAAGAAAAACAGCATCAAATTCCGTTGCGTAGTTTTAAAGATTTACTTTTACGATTAAAAGCGACTTTGTTTTATGCTATGTAGTTGCTTCGCCCGAGTTAAGCAGAGAGATATAAAGAGAAAAAAAAGCAAGACTTTCACCATTATTAAGTTTATTGCTGTCGAAAAATATAACTTGCAAAACGAATGACGTGATGAACCGCGTAGGGGTCCTGAAACCAGAGAGTCCCTGTGCTCTGGGGGCGGGTGTCGCCCGCGGCCGGGCTGATCGCATCGAGCCAACGGGGCACTCGTCTGACAATACGCTATCTGATCATTCGAAAACAAGTTATATCGAGCATTCTGCTTTAACTACGATGACTTATTATAATAATTGGTTTGAGAAATGTACAGTTATACAGTATGTGCAACTTTTTGGCATTAAATGTGATATTGTTTAATCATGCAAATAATGTAAATAATATCCACCACTTGTGTGTGTCTATAAGTAACTTAATTTCTATCCAATATTAAGCATTATATTGCCTTTTATACAGGCATATTAAATTGAATAAAACACACTTTAAAAAGAATTAAAAACTATTTTGGTTCCCAACAGGACATGAACCACACAAACTCGTACGGCATCATCCGTGGTCTACAATTCGCGTCCTTCATAGTCCAGTACTACGGCTTAGTACTCGACCTGCTAGTGCTCGGTCTGCAACGGGCCAGTGAGATGGCCGGCCCGCCGCAGTTGCCGAACGACTTCCTCGCGTACCAAGATAGAAACGTGGAGACTGCGCATCCGATACGATTGTACTGTCGATATGTGGACCGGATTCATATATTCTTTAGGTGAGCAGATTGGCATTGATATTGTGTGATTATCTGGTAATTCTTACAGACAGGTATGCACATTGCACAATTTCTTTGTAACTATGAAGCATTGAATTTATGGATATTATCAATACATTACAATTCCACCAAAACTTGAGTCAATAAAATGCATTGAGATTTCTACTAGATTCATAAGATACTTTATTGAATTATTTTTAAATCAAATGAGTAAAATATGTATAATGCAAAAAAAAATGGTTTGAGTATAGTTATTAATTATTTTACTATCGTCATTTTACATTTCTTCTTCTTTTTTTTCATTTTTCAAGTGGCAACTCCCATTTTACATTTCAAAATGAAATCTAATTCGCTGTAACTGTATTATCGACTTAAAAATGTATTATTGTCACAACAGATTCACGGCAGAAGAGGCGCGTGATCTAATACAGCGCTACCTCACAGAGCACCCTGATCCAAACAATGAGAACATTGTCGGTTACAACAATAAGAAGTGCTGGCCGCGTGACGCTAGGATGCGACTTATGAAACATGATGTTAATTTGTGAGTATTTTGTGATTGTAAATAATATGTAATATGTTTGGAGATAATAGGTATTGATAAAAAAAACAACTAATTTTGAAACTGCATAATTGGATTGAATATTAAAATTTTGACAAAATATTTTTTTTTCTGTTAATCAATCAGAATGTGGTAAAGCAAGCTCAGTAGTTAATATGTTGTTTAACATTGTTTAACTTGAGTACGACTTCTCAATTTAAACAATTTAAATTTTATTAATTAATCTTTTTTTAATTTTTTTTTAATGTGAAGATTATGTGAATTGTATTTACAACTATGCTATCTTCAAGACACAAAAGTAAAAATGTTTCACTATATTCAGGGGTCGAGCAGTATTCTGGGATATAAAGAATCGTCTGCCGCGCTCTGTGACCACAATACAGTGGGAGAACAGCTTCGTGTCTGTGTACTCCAAGGATAATCCCAATTTGCTCTTCAATATGGCCGGATTTGAGTGCAGGATTCTACCAAAGGTATGTCACCTAATTTAAAATAATTTTAATTGAAGCTAGAGTAATAAATAACAAAGGATACTTGTATCAAACTTATTTTTATGCATATACCTATATTTGAAAGATTTAAAACAGAAATTTAAATAATAAATACGCAGAAGTACGCAATATTGAAAGACATTTGTGACGATTGTTCTAACATTGACTTGTTCACAGTGTCGCAGTCAAAACGAAGAACTATCCCACCGTGACGGTGTATGGAACTTACAAAACGAAGTGACAAAGGAGAGAACAGCACAATGTTATCTGCGAGTAGATGACGAGTCGCTAGCGAGATTCCATAACCGCGTGCGGCAGATTCTCATGGCGTCCGGTTCTACTACATTCACCAAGATCGTTAATAAGTGGAATACAGCGCTTATAGGTTAGTAGTAAAAGTGTTAGTGATCGCTCGTACACAAAAAGAGCAGCTAACCCACCAATTTATCAAGAAAATATAAGGCTCATTGTAACTTGACAATGACGTGCTAGTTTTTACGAGAAGATTGAACATGGCGCTTTATGTTTATGTTAGAAGTGTTTATATTATATGTTCGTAAACGACACAGATTATAACTTATATCGGGCGAATATTTTTCTCTAAACTGACACAGCAAATATATTGGCCTTCTGTCTAACATTAAAAATGTTACCAGGCCTGATGACATACTTCCGTGAAGCGGTCGTCAACACCCAGGAGCTACTAGACCTGCTCGTAAAGTGCGAGAACAAGATCCAGACGCGTATAAAGATCGGTCTCAACTCCAAAATGCCCTCGCGTTTCCCGCCCGTCGTGTTCTACACGCCCAAAGAGTTGGGCGGCTTGGGAATGTTGTCTATGGGACATGTGCTCATTCCACAGGTAATTTATATGAAACTAGAGGTCCGCCCCGGCTTCGCCCGTGGTACATATTTCGCAATAAAAGGTAGCCTATGTCCTTTCTCGGGTATCAAAATATCTCCATACCAAATTTCATGCAAATTGGTTCAGTTTAGGCGTGATTGAGTTACTTTAACAGACAGACAGACAGAGTTACTTTCGCATTTACCGACAGACAGACAGAGTTACTTTCACATTTAAACATTATAGTATGGATGTGATAATTGAAGTCGGCAAAATGTTTTTGACCTAATGGGTAACTCAAATATAGATATGAAAGTACTAAATGTTTAAAACACAGCACTTATTTTATTAATTTTTTTTTTATTTAATGCGTTTTTAGTGTGTTGCTAACCATTGATCAGTTTTGAACCCATACTTGTTTTTCCAGAGGCATTTTCAGTTTAAAAAATAGATAGGATCACAAAATATATGTTGATAACACACTTCGACTATATGTATTCATGTATTCATTATTATATTCTAATTTTTTATGTCAATCTAGTCGGACTTGCGCTGGTCGAAACAAACGGACGTCGGCATCACTCATTTCCGTTCAGGAATGTCGCATGACGAAGATCAGCTCATTCCCAACTTGTACCGCTACATTCAACCATGGGAAGCTGAATTTGTCGATTCTCAGAGAGTGTGGGCGGAATATGCGCTTAAACGTCAAGAAGCTAATGCGCAAAACAGGTAATGTTTCGACTTTTTGTTTTGGAAATTTCATAATTTTGCAGTGCTTATGGACAAACTCATACCCGTAATTACCTGGTCCTTTAACCAGTTCAGTAACAGCATAAAACTATCTAATGAAGTTTTTAATTAATACAAGAAAATGCATAGTTGCATTTGTTATTTGTTCATGCATTGCATTTCCATTTTTTCTTGCAAAAAAATCAAATGCAATCACCAAAACATTATATGTATTTTTATGAATATATTTTTGTAGAATTACTATTATAAACATGATGAACCGCGTAGGGGTCCTGAAACCAGAGAATCCCTGTGCTCTGGGGATGGTTGTGTGCTACTAAATTGTCGATCGCAATGTTTGTAGGCACGTCTGTCTGAGACTACGCTATCTGATTATATACAAACAATAAATGCTCTATCAATTATAATTTAAGTGTAAAAATATTGATAAATATTGTGTTTTGTAGGCGTTTAACACTTGAAGACTTGGAAGATTCGTGGGATAGAGGAATTCCAAGAATAAACACGCTCTTCCAAAAGGACAGACACACGCTAGCGTACGATAAGGGATGGAGGATTCGTACTGAATTCAAACAATATCAGGTAAGTCAATTGAATAATCTTTAACTTCATACTTGATACATGAAAAATTATAATTAAAACATAAGAAATATTAGAATCGAGAAAAGTTAGTCAAAAACAATTAATTTATATCTATTTGCTTACAGAACACAAAACTATTTCATTAGATGTGTTATGTCAACATTTTATAAAATATTTCTGTTTAGAAATCTTTCATTTATCCTATATAAATAACTATATTTTCCTCTGTAGCCATAAAGTCACCCATTGTGCAATTTGTTTGTATCTTATTTTATGTTATTTCTTTCAACTGATGTGTGCAATAAAGTATTCATTCATTCATTCATTCATTCCCAGGTCCTAAAACAGAACCCGTTCTGGTGGACGCACCAGCGCCACGACGGCAAGTTGTGGAACCTGAACAACTACAGAACGGACATGATACAAGCGCTCGGCGGTGTTGAGGGCATTCTGGAACATACGCTCTTCAAGGGCACGTACTTTCCCACGTGGGAGGGTCTGTTCTGGTGAGTTTTGCGTTCTGGGCTCTTGGTGTGTGTGTAGGTTATAAATTTGTTTGAATTATAGAATTGGGCGTTTTTGTTATGCTCTTTTAAATTATCCTACAAGAAGGTGATGAAAAATTAAACTTCTTTTCTGAAGGAAACAGCAGTGCTGTGTGCTTGGCAAAAACAAATTTGGAGAATGAAGTAGAATATTTGCTAAAATATTTTTTTTAATACTGAAAGATGTATATATATATATATATATATATATATATATTAATTAAAATTATGCTTTAGCTTATTATATCATAATTTTAATTAATATAATATACATCTTTCAGTATTAAAAAAAACGACGATAATCAAAATTATATAACGAAAAGTCGTATAATTTTGATTAACCTCTAATTTTTTATAATATGGTTAGTTATTTATCAATATTTACTTAAAATTTATACAAACAGGGAGAAAGCGTCCGGTTTCGAAGAGTCGATGAAGTACAAGAAGCTGACAAACGCTCAGAGATCCGGTTTGAACCAGATCCCCAACCGACGTTTCACACTATGGTGGTCGCCCACTATCAACAGAGCCAATGTGTATGTTGGTTTCCAGGTAAGAAGAAATTAAATAGTTTTTATGTAGGAAAAAATATAGCCGTATAATGTTCGTAAAATATTATTTCAAATTTATCAAGACGACTAGAATAGAATAGTTGGTTAAAAATTAAAATAGGTGCTAAAGATTTACCGGTATTTGTAATTTGATTTATAAGAAAGTAAGGAAAAAATGTTGACCTAATTTTCAAACAATATTATTTGGTAGAAACTAGAATATGACTCAAATAGAATGGTTGGTTAAAAAATTAAAATAGGTGCTAAAAAACTCAAGTGCCAGTAACAATTAAAAATAAAACAGATTGACAATTAACCAACACAAAACAAGAAAGGTAAAGTCACATAGTATGAGAAAATGTGACCCTCTCAAATTTCACTATGTAGGTACATGTGAATTCCATTTTTTAAGAGTAGTTGTCTTTTCTTCTAGGTACAATTAGATTTGACGGGCATTTTCATGCACGGCAAGATTCCAACACTGAAGATCTCGCTGATCCAAATATTCAGAGCTCACTTGTGGCAGAAGGTCCACGAGTCTATTGTTATGGACTTGTGTCAAGTAAGTTTTATTTGAAATATATTTTTAGCACTTTTGTATTATTTTGTAAAAATAAAGTAAGTATAAGTTGTGAATGATTTTTTAATTTACCACAAAATCTTAAAAACTGCCTGAATTTCCATGTACATAATATTATAAAACTCATAACATAATTAAATTAAATATTTCAAAATTACAAGGAATCTTTATATATAAATATTATATTTTTAATTTTTATAATACACAAGTGAAAAGCATAATTTGTCAATATTTATCTAATTTCGATCACTTATACTTGGGTAACATCAAATAAAATGAGTTATTTATTTGTTTCAAATAGGTGTTTGACCAAGAGCTAGACGCGCTAGAGATCGAAACGGTACAAAAAGAAACCATTCACCCGCGTAAGTCGTACAAAATGAACTCGTCGTGCGCCGATATTCTGCTGTTCTCTGCCTACAAGTGGAATGTCTCTCGGCCTTCATTGTTGGCTGATACAAAGTGAGTATTTTATAGTAAATATTGTTTGTTTAGATTGTGAAAATGATAATAAAAATGGAAACAGCATTGTAATCTGATGCATCAAACATTTTTTTTTTTTTTGCTAAATCACGATTATGTGATAATGATTTCTGTTTAATTATTATTGAGAAATAAAATTTTGTGTTAAGTTTAAACTGAGTCTACTCTATCTGTTTTATATTTTTACGAAATAAAAAGTCTGTACTAGTATTGATCAAATAAACAATTTCTCTTCTTATGTATCCACTTATTCTTGAATTAATCCTTGCTTAATCTTAAATAAATTAACAATTATTTACTCCCCCAGAGACACAATGGACAACACAACCACACAGAAGTATTGGCTCGACATCCAATTACGTTGGGGAGACTATGACTCGCACGACATTGAGCGATACGCGAGGGCCAAGTTCCTGGACTATACGACGGATAACATGTCGATATACCCCTCGCCCACGGGACTGCTCATTGCTATCGATTTGGCGTATAACTTGCACAGGTAAAGTTATTTGTTTTTGGTATGAATACAGAAGTACTGGCTCGATATACAACTGTAGTGGGGAGACTACGAGTTACGACTCGCACGAAATCATCGGTCATACATACCTACGCGTTAACGTCTGTTTAATGTTTAATAATAATTAAAACTTTTTATCTTTTTTATCCATTTACTTTCTTTTTATTTTAATGAGATAACTATGAAAAAACATCCATGCGCTACTCGCTTATACAAAAGAAATATAATAAAATATTACAAAAATAAAAGATTTACAACTAACTTTTTCTGTTTATCGTTTTATATATAGATAGATGTATAATTAAAACGATATATATCTATATCAACAGTGCATACGGCAACTGGTTCCCCGGTTGCAAGCCGCTCATCCAGCAAGCGATGGCCAAGATAATGAAGGCGAACCCAGCTCTATATGTGCTTCGAGAGAGAATACGTAAAGCGCTGCAATTGTACTCGTCTGAACCGACTGAACCGTACCTGTCCAGTCAGAACTATGGGGAGCTGTTCTCTAATCAGATTATTTGGTAAGTGACATGACTATTTTTGCAAACTCGTCTTACTAATATAAAATTATTATGTTTAAAGAAGAGTTACACCAAACTGTGTGTTACTTGTGTTTCATTGGTATTGCTAAAAATCGATCAAGGCTTCCGTACAGATAAGCTAAAGAGCAATTGAAATTAAATAAATTAAAGTCTCAGTCTAATAGGATCCTTAGATACGGATAATACCTTTAAAAAGGAACATTATTATCGTTTCTACTCATAAATACGAAGAGCATTATCACAATAGATGTTAAATCATTTACTTAATTCTTTTTTTTTTTCAAACAGGTTCGTAGACGACACGAACGTGTACCGTGTGACAATCCACAAAACGTTTGAGGGCAATCTAACAACGAAGCCGATTAACGGCGCCATCTTTATATTTAACCCGCGCACGGGACAACTGTTCTTGAAGATCATCCACACAAGCGTGTGGGCCGGACAGAAGCGTTTGGGACAGGTAATATATGGAAAAAAGAACGTGTTTACCGAGCACACGTGTCAGAAGTGAAACTTCTTTGGAAAAATTCAAAGATACCAAATCTAAAGAAGTTTCGCTTCAACAAACGCTGTAAATTTGCATATACTTCAATTATTAGCATGAAATTGTTGATAAACAATTATATAATATCCGAAGTATAATTTACGGGTTTTAACTTTTAAGATTACTTTACGAACTTCTTTCGAGATCGATTTTGTATTAGATTGTGAAAATGACAACTTTAAAACCTATGTTTGTATTTTATTTATGAACTTTCTCAATATAACATTAGATATATCATAAGTTTATAACTAAATTTATTTTCTACTGCTCTGCTAGCTTGCAAAATGGAAAACGGCTGAAGAAGTGGCGGCGTTGATTCGATCACTACCAGTGGAAGAACAGCCCAAACAGATCATCGTCACTAGAAAGGGAATGTTGGATCCACTTGAGGTAAATTATTTACTGTTATATAAGTTTTTATAACGTTTTGTTATATAAGTTTATTTACTGTTATATAGTGTCCTTATTTTGTACTATCTATACTAATATTATAAAGAGGAAAGGTTTGTATGTATGTATGTATGTATGTATGGTTTTCACGCTTAAACTACTGGACCGATTTTGATGAAATTTGGCACAGATAATCTTTAGACCCTGAGAAAGAACATAGGCTACCTTTTATTGCGAAATATGTACCACGGGCGAAGCCGGGGCGGACCGCTAGTACAAAATAAGGACACTAAACTATAAGAAAGACGTCAGTGTCAATTGTTAAAACGTCCACTTTGTTTACAAGATTCGTGGCCTCAAATCAATCGATGAACAATTTGGTATAATAATATTATTTTTCAACCATAATGAAAGATTAGCATAGATAATATAGCTTTCGATTTAAAATGTTACATTTTAGAATATCCTTTTTGTATCTAATTAATTTAACTTTTTTTAATCATCCCTTCCAATCCAGG
Source organism: Colias eurytheme (assembly GCA_907164685.1). NCBI lineage: Eukaryota > Metazoa > Arthropoda > Insecta > Lepidoptera > Pieridae > Colias > Colias eurytheme. The sequence continues at coordinate 18,435 of CAJQZN010019298.1, read as the reverse complement.
TGCATTTACTCGACTTCCCGAACATCGTCATCAAGGGTTCAGAATTACAACTGCCGTTCCAAGCTTGCCTAAAAGTGGAGAAATTTGGTGACCTCATCCTGAAGGCAACGGAACCACAGATGGTGCTGTTCAATTTGTATGACGACTGGTTGAAGACTATTTCGTCATATACTGTAAGTGTTATCGTTTGATACAAAACGAAATTGTCTTGTTTGATTTTTTTAATAATAACAATAAAGATATTACGATTCGCCTTTGTATAGCTTCAGTTTCATCCATACTAATACATATTATAAATGCGAAAGTAACTCTGTCTGTCTGTTACTCAATCACGCCTAAACTACTGAACCAATTTTCATGAAATTTGGTATGGAGATATTTTGATACCCGAGAAAGGACATAGGCTACTTTTTATCCCGGGAAAATGACACAATCCCGGAAATCCCACGGGAACGGGAACTATGCGGGTTTTTCTTTGACTGCGCGGGCGGAATCCTATTAGGTTATAATTTTGCCCATACATAATTTTTCTCTTTTCTACAGGCATTCAGTCGTCTAATCCTCATACTCCGCGCGTTACACGTGAACACGGAGCGCACCAAAGTGCTGCTGAAGCCGGACAAGACGACGCTCACAGAGCCGCACCACATCTGGCCGACGCTCACCGACGACGACTGGATCAAGGTGGAAGTGCAGCTCAAGGACTTGATCCTGGCCGATTATGGCAAGAAGAACAAGTGAGTGCTTTACTGACTTAAGAAATTACTAACAATTTCTTTATAAAATTATATTTATAAAGCATTTGAATGCCATAAAACCAAAATATAAATTTCAACAAAAAAGGTCGTGTTCCATCGTCACAATATTGTATTCACTGAAAAGTGTTTCATATTGGTTGAGATGGTTGTTAATCATCTCAATAGATGGCGCGCGGTGTGTCCCTTAGACACATAAAACTGAAAGAATAGAATAAATTCGATTGCTCTGGCGGGTCACGAGTGGCTGAGTTGGTTGGGCATCCGCCCCGAAATGGCGCGAAAGGATGCGGGTTCGAGTCCCGCCTCGTGATCGATTTTTTTCTATTCTTTATAAATTTATAATTACTTACAAGTGGACCTGTGATGTTCTGATAATAAATGAATTTGAATTCGTGTCTTTGGTATTGGGTGGTGTTTGAATATTGAATGTGCGTTCCCGTACTACGTGCACGGGAATGCACGTGGTAAAGAACACGATTAAATCTATACTGCGGCCCACTGCAAACTGTGTATGATGAATGATGACAGTGGATATCATTTTTTGAATTAGCTTACAATCTAATCAAAATCTTTTTCTCCTATTAAGTACTTGTTTATATTTTTTTAACTTATACATAATCTCGTTGTGCATAAGCACTCTTTAGCTTCCAATTACTACCACATGAAAATATAATTTTACCATTTTTTTTTACTCAGCGTCAACGTGGCCTCACTCACGCAATCGGAAATCCGTGACATCATCCTCGGTATGGAGATATCCGCACCGTCAGCGCAAAGACAGCAAATCGCAGAAATAGAGAAACAGAGCAAAGAGCAGAGTCAGTTGACAGCGACCACCACGCGCACGGTCAACAAGCATGGTGACGAGATTATCACGTCAACTACGAGTAACTATGAGTCGCAGACTTTCAGGTTAGTTTACTAATATTACTATTGGTGTAAAGATATCAGCATAAAGAAAGCAGATAGCGAAAATAGAGAAACAGAGCAAAGAGTAGAGTCAACTGACGAGATTATCACCTCCACCATTAGTAAACTTATTTCGAAAGAATTGTAAAAAATGTAATGAAATTTGTATATTAAATCTTTTCCTCTTTCTATCATCACAGTTCCAAAACGGAATGGCGAGTGCGTGCTATATCCGCGACGAATCTACATCTGCGTACAAACCACATATACGTCAGCTCGGATGACATCAAGGAGAGTGGATACACATACATTTTACCGAAGAATCTGCTCAAGAAGTTCGTTACAATCTCCGATTTGAGAGCACAGGTAATTTTTCATTCTGCAACTATTTGAAATGATGGATGTGGTACAAAATATTTTCCTGCTTTTTTATTCTTCCTATGTTATAATGTATTTGTTTGTTTGTCTTTTCGAAAATCGCAAAGCAGCAATTTTATGATATGATTTTTTGTGTCTGGTGATAGTAAGGAGGCTAGGCAGTGACATAGGCGACTTTTTTTTATTGTACGATAGGGAAGCGCTTGATTACGTAGCCAAAACCGCCAATACATAATATCTTGGCCCAATTACTTGTCTCTATTATGTTGATATGTCATCTTAATCCATCAGGCCCCGGAATCACAGACACAATAGAAAATCTATTGTGTCGTGGCCGGGCCGTTCGGGGCTCAATGGGTTAAAGTAGTACTTTTGTATGTATACAGATCGCGTGCTACCTGTACGGCACGTCGCCGGCGGACAACCCGCAGGTGCGCGAGGTGCACTGCGCCGTGCTGCCGCCGCAGTGGGGCACGCACCAGAGCGTGCACCTGCCGCGGCACCTGCCCAAGCACCCCGCGCTCGCGCACCTGCAGCCGCTCGGCTGGATGCACACGCAGCCCAACGAGCTGCCGCAGCTCTCGCCGCAGGTGTGTACATACATACACGCGCGCAATACTGACACGTGCTAACACACGCACGCAATACTGACACGTGCTAACACACGCACGCAATACTGACCCGTGCTGACACACACGCACGCAATACTGACACGTGTTAACATAATAACCTATAGTACACGCGCACCCACTACGTACAAGTATATACGCATTACGCATAAGCATACACGCACGCGTTCTCGTGTTCTCTCATGCACTCACATACACAAGGCGCCTGTGCGTGCACGTGCCACGTGCACGTGCACGCACAGGCGTCATAATTCACATTTTCCACTGTTTTGTAAACATTTTGTCTTACTTAGTTTATAATTCAAATGAGGCCAATGATTTTTTCAGACATCCCAGCATTGGTGACTTATTTATTTAGCATTGACTTTTTGTTTTTCTTTATTAAAATGAAATTGTTCCTTTTCTAGAAAAAACATGACATTTTGATTCTAAAAATATGAAATAAAGCATATTTTTTCTATTTCTACATAGGATATTACTGCGCACGCGAAGATAATGGCCGACAACCCGTCCTGGGACGGAGAGAAGACAATCATAATCACTTGTTCCTTCACGCCCGGTTCCTGCTCGCTCACGGCGTACAAACTCACCCCCAGTGGTTACGAGTGGGGGGTTAAGAATACCGACAGGGGAAACAACCCCAAGGGCTATTTACCCAGTCATTATGAGAAGGTCCAAATGTTGCTGTCGGATCGATTCCTTGGCTACTTCATGGTGCCGTCGCAGGGCAGTTGGAATTACAACTTCATGGGTATGTATAAAAAATAATAAGTCTTTTTGTTTTGAGATATGCCTTTTTTCTCATTTATGATGTTTGAGCTCAATGTAATATAACTTGTCATTTTCTATTATAGTCGCTCAAAATTGTAAATCATACATACATACTACTAGTTTAGTGAATTAATTCAATTTTGCAAGTGTCAACATAGAAATTGAAAATTCCGCTATTTTCATATATTATAGTTGTCATACAAGAAATCGATTGGATTTTAATTATAAATTTATTTCCCAGGTGTCCGGCACGATCCGAACATGAAGTACGGCGTGCAACTGGGCAACCCGCGCGAGTTCTACCACGAGGTGCACAGACCTGCGCATTTCATGAACTTTGCGGCTATGGAGGACGCTACAGCACCTGCTATAGCGGCTGATAGAGAGGATGTGTATGCTTAGGAGTAGGGTTGTCAGTTTTCTGTTAAAATGATCAGGATAATATTATCACAGATTGCTGATAGAGAAGATGCGTTTACTTAGGAGCAGGGTTGGCAGTTTTCTGTTAAAACGGTTTTTTAAGAGATAACAACACACCATCATTGAAGTCGGCATCATTGCAACAGATCATTGTTCTTTCTTTTTTCATCGCGATGGATAGAGGACGGATATGGAGGAGTACTACTAGGATTGTCAGTTTTCCGTTTTGTTTAGGGTCGTTAAAGGAAGATATGATATACGCGTAGATACATGTTAAAAACCTCGTATGATAGTTAGGCTACAGTGTCTAATATACATTTGTGATAGAATTAAAATTTGTTATTTTTAATAAATAGTAATACAGCATCTCTACAAATCTAGTAATAGTATTAAAACACAAAAGTAAATAAATAGTACAGAGACGAAGGTTCTTACAACCACAACCCGTTAATTTACCAAAAAATACTGGTACAAATTTGATATCAAGGCAGGTTAAAAACAAAAATATTTACCAAAACTTTTGTTTTATTTGTGACAACCCTACCAAAATAGGTATGAAATTTGCATGTTCCTATGAAGCTTTGTCTCTGTTTAATTTATCTACTCATCTGGTAAAAATACAGGGCTTTGAAGATTATTATAGCCCTTTGTTCAATAGCTAGATTGGTAAGAAAATATTGTATCTTCTTTTGACGACAACTATGATTGTTTGATATAATTTGAATTGAAAACTGTATATAATATAAGAATAAATAAACTTTCATATATTGTGCTTTTGTCTTTTATTTACCATCAATATTATTACTGGAATTTCCATTAATAGACATAATATCTCTTTACTCCAAATGCTTATAGCCTTAGATTACAAGCTTATAGTTATTAAACATAATGCTAAACTGTAAATTTGTTTGTCTGTCTGTTTGTGCAGACATGACCGAAGTGCCTGAAGCTTTTTAAAAATTTATGGAATTTCACTTGTATCTATACAAGGTATAGGACCACTAGGACAAAATTCACAAACGAATTCGAGGGCACCACACGCTGTAAAGTGTTCGATTTTCGAGTTAAAATAATATCCTACTATAAGAAAATAAATGCGAGTTTGTGAGGATGGATAGATATTTGCTTAGGATATTTGTTACTTTTTTATGCAAATACTACTGTACCGTTTACAGTGACATTTGATGTGTGGGTAGATGAAGACCCAGACTAATACCTGTGCTAATAGGCTATTGATTGTGTATTTGTTTCCACATGAACGAATGTAAATGCTCGCGTAAAAGTAAAAAATAATAAAAAGACGGGTTGCACTCCGGGAGTGCCGGCAAAAGTGAAAACTTGATTATTAACATTCAGCATGTTTGATATTTTGGAATGGTATCCGTCTTACGCATGGAATATAAGGGCAAAAAAAAAAAATCCGTCTTACGGTTTTTCGATCAGGCCACGTGTCCTGACGCGAGTTTAAGATTATATACCCAACGCCGCTAAAGAAGTTTTCACTTCAAAATTAATATAATATAGCAACATGTAGTATTATTATTAGTCTGTGGCCACATCATTGCAATAAACCTAGGTTTATTGCTCTGAGATAAAATAGTAATATATTCTGTGACGAAAAGTGACATTTGGTGACATCTGACACTTCAATATTTCATTGACATTCGATTGAAATCGAATTGAATGCCGGTATTTGAATTTCAACGCAAATAAAACAGCCGATATTTGTGCAAAACTATTCAGTTTTTGTGTTCTCTTATTTATTTTTGATATTAACAATGGATCACGATGATTTTGAGGACAGTGAATTCCCCGACAACGACGAGTATGTACCGTATGTGAGAACCACAACACTTGATTCTAAGTCAAAAGGCGCGAAAGTTAGCTTGTGGGGAAAAGTTACAAAGGTATCTGCAAATGATGGATTCTATGTGAAAACTGGTAATGACCAAGAGATCTTAATAAAATTGAGCAAGCCGTTGAGTGAACCGCTTGAAGGTTGGTACGAAATTAATGGTGTTTATCAAGGGAACTGTATCTTGTGCGACGAATACATACACTTTTCTGAAGAAATGACCAAAAATATCGATGTTGAGGGTTATACGAATTTGGCTTCTCTATTGATGGCTCTTGATGATCCATGGAACTTAGGGGAAGGAGGAATGGATGGTGTAAAACCAATGGAATAAACAAGTGCCTTTTTTATATAGTATTAAATTAAATAAAACGTATTTTTCTGTTCTTTAGTTCATTTTATTTATTATTATATTATAAGTTACAAGTATACAAACATTTACTCTTATATTATTATTCCTAATCATCCAATTGGATTTATTACAGTATAAAATAGTATCAAAATTAAATTATAAATAGTTAGATTTTGCTGGTACAGATTTTATAATATTTTACCAACAATTCACACGAGGGTACGAACGAACCACTCCAATTTCTTTATTTCTTTTCTTCTCTAATTGTAGCCGCTTCTCTTGTATAACTGCATTTGATAATGCTCCTTCAATACATGTTACTGGACGGTTTCTGTAAAAAATTGTGCAATTTAATAACATTCTATAAATACAAACAATATAAGACTAAGTATATATCAATAAACATATATCAGCTATAATTAGTGATGCCTTTTTTACATTAATGCATAATATGAAGTTTTAGATGTATAACTAGTGGAGCGTCTCGCTTTGTTTTACTGTTATGTGTGTCAATTCACGAAGTAACATCTTGTTCCAAGAGTACAATAATAGTTATCTCAAATCACTTATATATTATTTACTATATATACCTATTTTTTTTATTGAATATGAATTTGATAAACTATGGAATATATTATTAAATCATAAATTTAATTCATTTATTAAAAAAAAACATTAAATTGTTCAAAATACATACATTTTTGGCACAAATTCATTTGTTTCTGAGGGTAGTTTGGTGCTATGTGGCCTCATATTTCCATCATTTAGGGCTAAGTCTGTGAGATATTTCTTGATGTACTGCTTTAATTGAATATTTTCCTTAGCAAGTTTGTTTTTTTCAGTTCTGAGACAAATAGTCTGGACTCTGGCTCTATTTACTTTCAAAAGGAACTTGTCCATTTTACTGTACTCCTTGCATTCATTCTAGAAAGTGATGGAATTAAAGGAATATGTATTGATATTAGATGATGATGTTGTTTATTCAGGTTTAACCAAATTTACTAAATTTATCCAAATCAGTTCATCTGTTTTTCAGTGACTGAAGAACAAACTTGTTCTTAGAAATGTGATGCCCTATTAAAAGGATTGTAATCATCAAAGGACATTATTTTTACATACTTGAACTCTTGAACCTTAAACTATGTTAATAAAAATAGGGAAGAAAATAAATTTTTTGAAATAAAAATATATTTTAAATTTTAGAGAAGTAACGGCATTTTCGAGGTATCTTACAATCATAGCAGCGTCAAGGTTTTCGAAGTCTTGTGGAAGTTCATCATCCTCCATTTCTTTCAGTATTTTATCATTATCATGTTCGTATTTGCTACATATTTGAGCCATCTGATTTATCTTTTGCAATTTCTTAAGCATATTTTCTAGATACTGAAATAAATAACATTATTTTTGCATTAATTAATATTAAAATGACTAGATCATAATCTATACTAATATTATAAAGCTGAAGAGTTTGTTTGTTTGTTTATTTGAAAAATTCTTTCGGTGTTAGATAGCCCATTTATCGAGGAAGGTTATCATTACGCTAATACCAACAGGAGCGCCGGAGCCACGCGAGTGAAACCGTGAAGCGCTGCTATTTATAGATAAGGCCTAAGAAAGTCCACTAAGCAGTAAAATCTTGGTTTTCACATGTAAAAAGCACCACACCTTTTTAGCGCCTTGACTAGCGTCAACCATTGCAGCTAAGTCCTCATCTTCTCTTCGTCTATTCGACTTACTGTCTTTCTTCATTTGCCAGTATCTCTTAGCTAAGTCTTCTTTGTGACTGTTCATACGTTTTATTTTATAGTTCATCAGATTTGTCATCTTCATCCATTCCTTTTGTAATGTTATTAACATTTCCTGTTAATTTAAATAAATAGTAAAACGAAATCAACTGGTTTTAGAATGTAAACTAAAAATATAGATATTATCATTGAGCTGGGACTTTGTTGTTCAACTTTTGAATTAACTGTGTTGTTGTGTTGATCAAATTAGCCGTCGTTCAATAGTTGGCGCATGAGAGCAAAACCTAGAGGTCATTTGTTTGATTCTTATTAGAAAGCAATAAGATGCATAGCATTTTGCTAGTATACCTACTTAGATATATTTTTTCAGTTAAGGAACATAGCCAAATAATCAGTATTGCGTAGTTTACAAATTTTACATTTAATTACCGAAGCCTGTTGTATTTGCATGTCATTTCTCGCGATATCTCGCTGATAGAAGTCATCTTTTTCCTGCAGAGACTGATAGTGGCTCATTATAGGATTGTGCTGTTCCAAATAATTGTTGTACACGTCACGAAGTTTTCCCCAATACATATCTATCTCAAGTTGTTGTGGCCGACAGAGTTGGCGCATTTCATCTTCATGCTAGAAGAAAATGCCTGTTTTAGTCACCTAACTAAGTAATAATATCATTTAGAAAAGTAGGTATCCCAGTTTCCATAAAGCTTGGTGAAAAAAAACTTCATTCCTGAATAAAATATGTTAGTACCTATCTAGTTACTTATATATTTTATCCCATCATATTTTAACATGCTTTTTATACAGAGCCCGCCTTTAAACGTTATAGCAACGATTATAAAATATGTTATAGCAAAGAAAGACCCAATTAACTATATACCTATTTATATATGAGATACAGGTATTACAAATACGATGTAAGTACATAGGATTGTGACCCAAAACAGGTAGATACCAAAGTCCAAATGTATCCATTTTCAATTAGTTTCACGTAAAACTTCCTGTGATTAGTGCGTCAGAAGTTTCCGCCGCATCAGCTATCTGACAGCTATGGTATTCAGACCATGTTTAACATAAGTATATGCCTAATATTCTTTCGATTGTTAGCTATTGATAAATGTGATTAAAGTTAATTTTCAGTAGTTAGATAATCATTGAAAAATTGAAAATGGTTGTCATTTTTGTTTTGGACCTATCCTTTATGAGACCAATCCAAATGCAGTTATAATTTCCTACTGTACCATGAGTATTTGCTTGATTGAGATCTTGTCTTAGTTCTTACATATCCAAACATGATGACTAACTACTTATGTTAGGTAACATGTTTGGTGTTTATTCCATCACTCTTGTAGTTAGTCTATTATCGTCCTAATATTCTAAAATAATTATAGGCCTTAATTTATTAAAATGGTTCTCCATTTATAATCAGACTAGCTTTCCGCCCGCGGCTTCGTCCGCGTTTTCAAAGAAAAACCTGTTCCCGTAGGATTTCCGGGATAAAACCTATCCTATGTCCTTTCTCGGGAATCAAAATATCTCTATACCAAATTTCATGCAAATTGGTTCAGTAGTTAAGGCGTGATTGAGTAACAGACAGACAGACAGAGTTACTTTCGCATTTATAATATTAGTAACTATGGATTACATTACCTAATCATAATCAATTTAATTTTTGGTTAAAATCAAGGCATAACGAATAGCGTTTAAATAGACGTCCATCCCGTTGTATTGTAGCATGAACTTCATACATATGACTATCATATAAATAGGATAGTCCTCGTTTGCCCTTGTCATTAGATTTGTTTCCATTGAAGCAACAATATGTTTTCGAAAAAGATAATTTTATTAATAAGTTTGATCATCCTGGAATCTCATGTGAGTAGCATTTCGATATTTTTAAAATTATGATTAAAAAACAATTAATTAATTTGACTTAAATAAATAGGCGCTAAACTGCCGATCAGAAGGCAGCTTAAAAAGCGACGAACTAAAGAAAATCTATAACAACTGCATAAACCAGCATGATAATAGGAACTCCAGCAATTCCAAAAGAATTTCTTCTGGATTCGACTGGAGAGACCAAGAAGAACGAACTTATTCAGGGAACGATTGGTCAGACTCCGATAATAATAGAATGGGGAATAGAAAAAATAAAAAAGATAGAGATGGGGAAAGAAATTGGATGAATGGAAGAGTAGATAGAATGGAATATGATCAAAGTGACCATGACCAAATGGATAGGCGTAAATCAATGAATGATGGACGAAACCAATACAGTGAATACGACAGACATGACGGGAACGGGAGAATGAGCGAACGGGATCAAGGAATAAGGAACCGTAATAGAAATAACAATGGTAAAAGTTATCAGAATGACCATTCTGATGAACGGAGCGGTTATTACCCAAATGACGATTACGGTGGACATGTAAGATTTTGAATTACCTATTATTTTAATAGTTTAAGAATCACGTATTGCATTCAATTTTAGGTAATTACACAATGGCGTGTAGGTATTGAACATAATGCTCTGGTTCGATTTTGCTCTTCCTTACATAGTAAAATGCAAGTGTTTATGGACGGTGGTGACCACTAAGCATGCCCCTTTGGTTGCTCTGCTTTATAATAAAAACACATTTTTGTGAAAGTATTATTTATATAAAGTCGACTCTGAACTCTAGCTACATAGGTCTCTAGTTCGCACTGGCGAGACGAGGAAATGTAAACTTCTTTTAAATTTAATATCTTCGTTACCTTCGTAAGAATAATAAATGTTTATGTCTGTTTAGGAATCCCAAACACAAAGCATGTACCCAAATTCAAATAGACGGTATAAACGAGAGCGTTCTAAGAACTCCGGCCAGAGAAGCCAATACAATCCCAACACGCAGCGATCTTCAGATAACCATAATGATAATAGGAATTCAAGTGACAACAGGGAAAGTGGAAAAGCGTGTGCTATGCATTGCTTTCTAGAGAACTTACAGATGGTTAGTAATAATTTTAAATAAATTCAGTTGCTATTTTTAACTGTATGCATTTCACCCCTTATCCTTAAACCTAATTTAAGATATGTATTGTAATTGTTTTTTTTTTATAGACAGGAGACAATGGAATGCCAGATCGGTATTACGTTACCAACGTGCTCACAAAAGATGTCAAAAATGAGGACTTGAGGGACTTCCTGCAAGAATCAATTGAAGAATGTTTTCAAATTCTTGATAATGGTGGGTTTTGATTAATTTTTCGTCCGGATTATATTCTTTCTAAGTAACAAGTTATCTGGGGGCACGGTAGTGCCCCCGCCAAGACGAGCCAAGCGACTACGCGCACGGGCACTACCTACCTTTTCTCGAAGCGCTTCGACGTTTTTTTGAACCCTCATAACTTGGGTTTGGATTATGCTAGATCAACAAAATTTTCGGGATATATTGTCAATAGCGGACTTATTGAACATATTAAGTTTTAATTACATTAGCTTTTATACTTCAGATTTTATTTATATCTAAAAAACGCTAATTTCGTCACTGACTCACTGATGATCATCAAAATTCTTAAGGTATTTCCTAATGCCCTAGAAAGCTGAAATTTTGTATGTAAGCTAGTATTAGCACACAAACAACAAAAAAATTATAAAACTTGTAACTTTCATCCCCCAACCCCTTAAACTAGGGGATGGGAGTTTGTATGAGACCTGTAATTTTAAATTAAATTTTGATGACGCTAGAGGTCTAATCTAATAATCTAAAACTTGGTTCCCCTAGATATATATATGTATAGGTACTCCTTGTTAAAAAAAACTTTAAAAATTTAATCGACATATATTGAGACATATACTTCAGATCAGATCATATAAATATGAATGAATAGAAGTGTTGCGAACGTCTCCTGCCTCTTACGTCCACACAGTAGCTAAAAATAAAAAATAAAATTGTTACAAACAACTTACAAAAAGAAATGAAATCCCACCAAAAACATTTTCATGTAAAATGTTGCCAAGACGAGTCCATATGACTCGCACTGTCAAAAAGTTATCAGATCTCATGTAGAGCCAAGCTTCTAACACTACACGCCCTAACTCTACAAGGCCTAACTTCACAAACTCTACACCTTAGTCAAAATATGTGGCTTGGCCGTTCGTTACTACAAGAACTATTGTATAACACAAAAGTAATGAACAGTGAATTAATTTTTCACCTTACGCCGATGTGAATGTGAATGTGAATTTACATGAAAATGTTTTTGGTGGGATACATAATACAGGTTATTCCTACTACAAATAAAAATGCGTTTATGATGATTTCAGCGTTTTTTTTTTGTATTAATTAATTTATTTGCCAAGCGTGAAAATTATCAAATTATGACTTTTTTATTCCAGAAAACACGGAAGATAAGTGCGAATTTTCAAAAAACTTATTGTTTTGTTTATCAGAAAAGGGACGTTCGAACTGTAACGACTGGAGGGATGATATACAATTTACATAGAAATAATGATATGGTTTTCTGATGATATATTTGTTTGTTTTGTATTTATTAAATTAAGCGCAGTATTTAAATTCGGGAAATAAAGAAATTCTTCGGGATGATACCAAATTTAAAAAATTGTTTTATTTCCTTAAAATCTTTAGTAAATTTAAATTTATCAAATTTCATCAAAACTATTATTAATTTTATGAGTAGTTAGGTACCTACCTCTAGCCTTGCGTCATTTTTGTTTGTAGCTCTTTGATTTTCAATTTGTTTTTTATATAATTTAAAATCTCGTTCTTGTATAAATGTAATAAGGGTTAGTTTGAACTCGGCTCTATCCTGATTATCGGATATGTCCATCTCCTCTTTATCCCATGTCTCGAGAAAACAATTCTTTTGATGTTCGTATAAAGATTGTAGCTTGTCTAGACGCTGTGATCCTATTCCTGTAAATAAACAAAATTTTATGAAACAGAAGAATAATAAAAAAGTAGTAAATATTAACTATGGTCTGAAATAAAACATTGTTTTGCTAAATTTGTAACACCAAGAAGAAAAATTTAATGGGCTTCGTTTTTATTCGGATATCATTCAATCAATGTAATGTTTATTAATAAGTTTTGTAATTCACTTTGTCTGTAAGACATAGATGGAATGTTATGAAAAATATGAAGATTTTCTGATTTTCGTAGTTTTTAAATATTATAAATAAATACTATGTTATTTTATTATTATAATGTAGAGACTCATTTTTGTTTCTTACTCAAGAAATAGCTCAAATTCTCCGTATGTGCTTGAAAAGCTCGTCGATGCTGTTCGTCTGAATCTTCCACAGCCCTCGTCAACGAAGCAATCAGACGATTCTTCCTCTCCATCAGAAAGTTGAAACTCGACATCATACCCTGAATTTATATTGTTGTAGATAAACTGAACATAATCTATAAACTATAAGTAGTCCATTACCATCCCTTAACCTTCTACCATTTTAATTAGGTACCTATTAACGAGAAAGTTTGTGGAGCTGGATGTTTCTACTCTAAAGTGTGAAAGAGTTTTTGGTTATTATGAACAGTTGTCTTCATGCATATTTTTTCAAGACTAGGGAAGACACTAAAAAATTTAACAGGAGATATTGGGAAGATGTTTTTACCTGAATCTCCAAGTCCATCTGCTGACATTTTATTCTTCGTAAAATGTACCGCCATTCTTGATTTATTTTCGCTGTATTTATTTTGCTGAAAGCTTCTTCTTTGTCTAGTTTATTCTGCAAAAAAATTAAGTTTTAGCTAAGATTCCATTTTTGACTGACCGGATGGCTTGGTTGGTAGTGACCCTGCAAGCCAGTGGTCGTGGGTTCGATTCCCACCCAGGGCAAAGATTTGTGTGATGAAAATAGATGTTTGCTCTGTGTCTGGGTGTTAATTATCTATATAAGTATATATTTAAAATTATATTTAGGTATATATATTTATGTTTATCAGCCATCTGGTTTCCATAACACAAGCAAAAGCTTAGTATTGGATCAGATCGTGCCGTGTGTGAAAATTGTCCTGGAATATTTATAAATTTATTTATTCTAAGTAACATCAAAACGAAGTTTATGAAACACGTAGAGTTCGTAGAATGAAAAAGTATGCGTGAGAACTGACTTCTCTCAGTCGCTGGATATCGAAATGGATAGCTGTTTATTTTTTTAGGTAAAAGTGATCAATTCAAAAAACAGATTTAAAGACAGTTCAGCTTAAAAAAAATTGTATTATAACAAACAAGAACAGTGTTTTCAGACCTACTTTTGTCTTTTAAATAAATTAATATATGTACCTTAATAAATCTGGCCACTAGCTCCCGCTTTCTTCTCCTTGCTTCCTCCTCCACATCTGCGCGGTGTTGCAAGTACCTAGCTCGTTCCTCATCTGACATACGAGCCAGTTTGTTTACTTTACTTTTCTTTGGCATTTTGTTTCCTTAATTTTATCGTGAGAGTTTTGTAAAATAGTGTAGTGCTTGCTAAACTTTGGTTTGTATCGAACAAACATACGAAGTTTTGGTTACATAGCAACTATTGCTTATCGTTATGGTTTTGTACGAATTGGTAATTGATGTTGAACTTACTTTCATGTTTTGAAGTAATGAATATTTTTTTATATAATTTAAAGATTACCTATGTAATATGTACTTACCTAGGTATCTACATATTAAGAGAATGAAAAAATAATAATAGATTCCATCCATTGAATCAATTAGGCATATCTCCTTTATCCAATCCTACTTATCCAATAATTGATCAAGATTGCATATATTAATATACCTAACATACAATACATATATTATTACTAGCTGAAATGTAGTTTATCAATAAATTATTACCTACCGAAAATGGAAAATAAAACTTAGCGCGCGCCAGCCTTATGACCATAATGCATTATATTTACTAGTGATTGGTTCACGACTGATTCATATATGTATTTACCAAAATATATGAGTTTAATTAAAGTAGGTACCTTATAGCACCTTATAGTTAGTTAGGAGCCACAGGAGCACAGTTAGGAGGGAGTGTAGGTATTTTTTTGTTTTTATAATAATTTCAATTCTATTTTAATCTTAATCAGTAACCATAGCAACTGAATTGTTAATAAGTCAAAGGACGATAAACACGAGAACACAAACAGAGAACTGTAATTTATTTTCCGTTATTTAATAATAAGTTATGGACACCCTATCATCTGGGACTCTACAATCGTCCACATTCTCTGAGAGCTCCAGAACTGGCAGTAGTAGGTCTCAAAGGAGTGCGAAAGATGAACCAGATTTTACTAAAGATAATGGTGTGTTTTGATCTAAAATATTGGCTACTTGCCTATATTTGCTTCTATTTAGCTACATATACTAGTATTTTTATCTAATGTAGAGTCTATTAATTATTCAGTTCATACTTACTTCGTCAGTTCATACTTTGAATCTAAGCACCCATAAAATTTAGACTTGAGAGGAAATAAAACCTGCACTATCTATCAGGCAGGACGTAGAATAGATGTAAAATACATCTGCCTAATACCAAACATTTCTTTTCTATTTAATTTCGAACTAATGATAATAATCTTTTAACAGCCGCATCGCCAATCGATCTGGAATGCCACATCCAAGCGGAACGAATCACGAAGATTCTGGACGAAGCAATCTATAAAACCAAGCTTGCTATTTGCCTTCCTAACCTGGTGCAGGAATATCGCACCCTCAATTCAATATTATCATCTCAGCATATGGAAGATTTGATTTTCATATTTGAACAGTATGATAATCCCTTGTTTTCCACTAGTCTCTTAAATATGGCGGCTATGGAAGATATTAAAGCGGTAAGTAAAACATAATGGGTAGGTAGAGGTAGAGGTACTTGTATTTTTTGCATGATATAATTAAAATAATTCAAATAATCGGAGAATTGAGAACATTTTGTAGCAAATAAGCTTGCTTTTTCTCCTAAATGTTTTTTCTCAGAGGTTTATGTTTAAATTCTTTTTAATTTTTATGCTTAACCATATTGCAAAAATTATTCTTATTTTTTCAGGGCGATGTCTCATTGAAAAATAGACTAAACCCGGAACTAGGACACCTCATGTACATTTTAAATAGTTACCCACAACTGCGACCAAAAGTGATTGAAATGGTTGAAGAGGTTGATAAAATTGATATAATTTAAATTTTACTTATATTAATTAGATGACATTTTTATTCTATGGTTTTGATTACAGATGAAACAAGAATATGCGGAATATGTGGAAGTAAGATATTACAGATTTCATTATTTTTGTTATTTATTAATTATTGTCTTAATTTGTGAGATATTGTTGTAAAACGGAAGGAATAGAATTATCTTTTCGACACAAAATTTTCATTATACAATTTTATTTGGTAGGTAAGTTTGAATGATTAACTTATTTGTTTTATAAGTAGACTAGGCGAAGAGTACCAGGTCTAGAGTATTTATTGACCTTTGAGAAGTTTCGCGACTTGATGGTACAACAGATGGAAACAACCGCGGCAGAGGAACTTGCTGCAAAATTGAATACAAGGAAGTTGGAAGGCTCCAACCAGAAGCTTATTGAAAAAATTAATGGTAGGTAGAATTTTATGAATTATATGATACATAACACTAAACACGAGCAATTGTTTATATTCCAGGATACATACTTTATATGCCATCTTGTCTCAGACTACTCATACTAAATAACTCTATTTTTATTTGTATAGTAAGCTATACATATGTACATATAATAATATATGAAGTTTATTATATTATGTTGACCTACGAATTTATATTGTTTAGAATATACGCAGTCATTGAAAGAAGAGAACGATAGTTTTGTGGAAACGATGAAGCTAAAATCGGAGATTATTGCTAAGTTGGAACACGAGCTCGCCATTCTTAACCGAGACGCTGATCTGAAGCTGAAGAAAAAAATGTAATTTAGAGATCCTTTTTATTATTTTATTGCGTTCATAATTCAGCTCATTTCATCATAAGATTTTCATTATAGACAAGGTGTAAAAATTTTGATGTTTATTATAACCTATTAGTAATTAGTCTGTAAACGACTAATGCAATTATTTCAAAGGCATAAAAACAATCTTATTCCATTGTTTAGTATCTTCTAGTATAGTAGCTATTGTATTATCTGTGGTAACTACTAACAAGGTAAAAAATTTAACTACCCTAAACCTTTTACGGCTTACACTAATACTTATGAAAAATATCCGTAATAGTTTAGATTCAGACCGCCAGATGGTGCTAGCGACACGGGCGCACCTGGTCAAGAATGAAATGCTCAAGGAGGAGGAGGCAGAGTCCCGGGAGCTTTATGAGAACGTTCTCAGGAAGAACCTCATTGATGAGAAGAATCAACGGGCTCGACGGTAAGATGTCATCACAATTTCCTGTGGGCTTTGGAAAGCTTTATATGGGTTGATTGTTAATTTTACTATGGTGTACACGTGGTGTACACATAACAGTTATTTCAAGAATACGACAATAATTTTATCAAGATGTCTAATTCGCTCGAAGAGTTCGACCACTGTCGGCTTCTACCCGTGTATGGGATGGTTCCTTCCTTATAATATTATTTTTCTTCCGTCAAATGGTATGGACTATGGTACCTATAGCAATAGCAAAGGGTGTTCGGTATAATGGGACATTGAATTTGGTACAAGTACTACGGAAGTTTGAATAATTTACGCTAGGTGACGCCATAGATGAACCCATACGACATGACATTATGTCGTGCACACAAGTTACACACATCAGATCACATATGCATCCGTTAGATGTCACCACTGTTTATCAGACACTTTTTAGCACTCGCTTTAGTTATTTTTTTTCCGAGTCGTAAATAATCTCGATTGCTCCCGTACGTTATCGCTTCTCGGCCTTTTGGCTAAGATCAAAGTGTAGTATCTGTTCTTTTCAGCTTAATATCTGAAAGTTCCCGCACAGCGGGACCAGTATATTAAACTGATTTTTGTAAACCGACGGGATGTTCGGGGCTCGCTCCACTCCCGTCACGGGTCGGCCCGGCATTGCAGTGCCGCCGGGATCGGCCCACATATTTAATTACATACTGTGATAAATTTCTTCCATGTAATATTCTCTGTATTTCATTAATTAAAATAAAAATAATTTTAACTTTCAAATTATCAGTCGACTAAACAAACTTATTTCTACTTATACATTTTTTATTCATTTTTTTTTAATAATTTTAGCATTTCGGTTTTCGGTCATTACTCCATGCTAATTCGAGGAATTTATAAACTAGATACCTATGCAATTTAACAAATTATTACAATCACAATTATTGTTTTGATTTTTTCCATTAATTAATTAATATTAATTTTATTAACTATTTTGTGTCGTTACTTTGGTCACTAAAGTATTGTTATAGATTCAAGGTGGAGACGCAGCTGTTGTCATGGTTACAAAAATATGACTTGGAGATGGGAGACAAGCAAGTGGAGCTCGACGAGTTCACGGAGAAATATGAGGAGGAGCTTCAGAAGTGTGAAGAACTTGAGGTTGGAGTCGTTTTTGCAAAACATGTCTGATACTTTTAAATTTTAATCTTGTTTACAATAGAAATTGTCGATGTTTCAAATCAAA